>VRLP01004455.1:0-48643 GCA_009660295.1 Lophius piscatorius
GCTTCGGTTTTGGAGCTGTTCAACTGGAGAAAGTTGTTTTTCATCCACACCTTTATCTCCTCCAGACAAGCGCGGAGAGTTGACAGGGGAGATGATGATGACGATGAGGATGGAGAGGCTGCGAAGGAACATGCATCAGTTTTTATGTAGATTTGCGTGTCATCAGCGTAACAATGGAATGAGAGTCCGTATCGACTGATGACACGGCCAAGGGGGAGCATGTACAGTATGAAGAGAATGGGGCCAAGGACTGATCCCTGGGGGACCCCACAGGTGACGGTGTGTGTCCGGGACTTTATAACTTCCAAGGGAAACGTATTCTGTTCTGTCAGTGAGGTAGGATTGAAACCAGTTTAGGTGATTTCCGGGCTCAAATCCAGCTCAGCTCTGGGTTTCTCTCTGTGTGGAGCTTTCATGTTCTCTCTGTGTTTGTGTGAATGTGAACCTGAACAGTCTCAATGTGTTGACCCTGTGATGAACTGGTGTACCACACTCTCGTTCAAAGCTGTAATAAGTTCCCTGAACAGGATAAGTGATTATAAAAATGGATGCATAGAATTTACATAAACAGATTTTAAGAAAAGAGTTACTTTAATTTTTGTTTTAAATATCTGAGGTTGTTTGACAAAAACTTGACATTCAGTACAGCAAGAAGTGTTTCCCTCTTCACGTGTGTATCCATGCTTTATTGACAGTGAAACTATCTTGTACCTACCGATCATGCCGTTAACGGTGCCGAAAAGGACGGAGCCCTGAGTGGGAGTGGAGCTCTCTCCAAGGTTCTGCAACACCAGTGAGCCGTGGCAGAAGACATTGACAAACTCCCCAAGGTGGAAGACGCCCACCTCCTGCAGGTGCTGCCGCTCTTCATCTGTTGCAGCCGCGCTGTTTGCAAGAAGATAAGCGAGGGGGCAATACAAAGAAGAGAGAGGGAGGAAAGTTTACAAAAGAGCATGTGTGACGTGGAGGGGTCAAGAGAGGAGCAAACAAAAAGAGAGGGAGATCAAATCAAGTCGTGCAAACAGGGAGAAAAAAGGATGTTAAAGTCAAAGTAAGAAATGTTTGTGGGCATGAGTGATGGATTAAGCAAAAGAAAAACAAACCGGGTAGAGAATCAGTAGCATTGGGTCTTAGATTGAGAGATAATGGAAAAAGGGCTTAGGAGTAGCCGAACTTCCAACAAGAAGTGATGTGATAATAAAAATAAAGGTCAAAAGCACAGAGTTGTCCAACCTGACATATTAGGTGGATAATAAGTTGTGGCATAAATGTAACACTCACTTCCAGACCCCATCTCTCTTCCTTCTTTCAAACAAACAGTTATCTAATAGAAATTGAATATAGTGGGAAGAGCTGCAGAGCAGTTAAAAGCTCAGTGGCGAGATTACTCATAATTTCCAGGCCTGGTAAAGCAGAGTCAAATTAATGATGCTGCCTGCTCTAAAAAAAACTTTCATGGGGCTTGATGGAGGAGAAGCAGACACAACACAACATTTAAGGCGCTAAAAATATTTGAGGAGCTTTAGAAGCTCAGGGTACCATCAATATTTTGGGAAATTCATGTGCATAAAATCTCATCTCATTTTCTCTCTGTATAAACAACAAGATTCTAGTTTTCTCCTCACCTGTCCTTCTGGCAGACAAACAGATTGAAGGCGTTCTCTGCCCCCAGGAAGTTGTCATCATCCAGAATTTCCACTGCACTCATCCAGTTAGGATTAAAGTCTCGGGCAATCTGATCAAAAAGAAAAAAAGGAAAAAGAAAAAAAATGAAATGAGTATGAAACACTATTTAACAGGGGTTGTTACGCAAAAAAAACAGGGTGGCGATTTTCTGGGAGTAAATACTGAATAATCATGAGGGAAGAATGTGCCGACTCCAAATAAGTACTGAAATCCAAACACAGTCAACGTGTTTCATACGAGGGAAACAGACTTTTTATGTACCCTTGAAAACATTCACACACGGCATTATGTAGAAGAAAATGCCCCAAAATCCATTTTCTCCTTGTCGGCTAGCTGTGACCTACATCCTGCAGCATCAGCAACATGTAAAGAAGCTTGGCAAAAGAATGGCTGGTGAAAATAATGAAACACCATTCTGTGCAGCTGTAACGTCTACCGTGACTTCCTGCCCTACGTAACAGCCTGTTCTGCTCATTGGTACTTAAAGTCAAGCCTCGCCCGAATAAACATAAACTAGCTCCACGACGATCAGGTGACAATCATTTATTTTTAGAGTCAGTTAAAC
The DNA here is from genome assembly GCA_009660295.1 of Lophius piscatorius. Taxonomy (NCBI): domain Eukaryota; kingdom Metazoa; phylum Chordata; class Actinopteri; order Lophiiformes; family Lophiidae; genus Lophius; species Lophius piscatorius. Next base: position 2,252 of record VRLP01004455.1, read on the forward strand.
TGTACCTGAACCATTTGTGAGTAATCTGTGATTAAACATAGAAAATACTAATAGTATTTTAGGCTCTAATAGTAGGCTCTAACATCATGATATTATGATATCATGATGTTAGCAAATTAATGAGCAAATCAATTAATTTGCTCAGAAACTCTTTGATAACTACTGCATTCAATTTGATTTGAATAATACCACACATTAAACGTTATTCTAAACAATTCCTGGGGGATAAGGCAAGAAGGACTCTCCATTTGGCACAGTTTGACAGCCAATTTACACAAAATTAGCTGAAAATGGGGATTTGAACACAGAGAGGGATTTTGTCTGCAGAATACCATTTATGCCCAATAGGGGGAGCTATATGCATATACTTAAACATTTGGTTGGGACGACGACTAAGCTTAGTGGAGACTGAGTTGGTTAAGCCTGAGATGGGTGACTCTCTGGGTTTTCCATTGAAGAAAGCAGGATACGTTAAACTCTGGGTCAGTTACCGGGTAAATTTATCTGTGAACCTAACCTGCTCGCTGGTGGGTTAACTACAAGTAAGCCTGAGTTTGTTCCCAACTCCTACATCTGAGCCTGAAGCAGAGCTTATCTATAATATGACTCACCATTGACGGACACTCATATTAATAGATTGACCTTAGGAAAGGACGGAGAAACCCAGATAATCTGTGCTTTTTCAATGATTTATCTGAATGACATTCTCAAGCCTTAATTGTCGAGCATCTCACACGGTGGATGTCTCTCACATCTGAGCTCTTTGCTCTCCGTTCTTTTTTGAAAACGGAAAAAACGGTGTATATTTGATATTAAAGCTACTGGAAAATGAGCCACTGACTGATATTATAAATATATTTAAAACCAAAGTGAAGGGTAATCATGAATCTCTCTCCCATCCATCAAGTTCTATTAGTATCGGTGGTCGCAATGCTTACTGGCGTCTCACTGCCCTCTCACATCCCTAGGGGGAGGGGGGATCCCGAATCGTTTTAGGATGAAATATGAAATTCCTCCAGCAAGTTCTGTGTACACCCAGGATTAACTTTGTATTTGTGTTTAATTCTTTCAGCTACTTTCATGTGCACTTAGTGTCTTTAAATGAATATAAAATTCAGTTCAATATCATTCTCCCACCTTTTCACAAACAATATTTGTATAAAATACCGTAAAACTAGTAGATAAATTCATGCAGAGAGTTTGTTAACCCGCTTCTTGAAATACCCCGTCTGAGGAGCAGGAAAAGGAGCAGAAATTTGAATTTTATCCTTTATTTTATTAGGTTTGTACGACTGAGGGCTTGTAAAATGCCTTTATTTTGAAGAAGACATTTTTTGTTATTGTTTCTTTTTAAAATTACTAAAAAAAATTAAGCTATTTTGAAAACCGTCCTATACAATTAGTTTAGTCTTGTAGTTTTTCAGCAAGTTTAACTTTGTATGTTTGTACTGAGAAAAAAAAACTCCAAAACAATCAGTGATGTGTGCATTTTCCTTAATAACCACCATATCGCAATCGAATTGCGTATCCAAATATTGTCCACTATCATCGCAAATGAGCTTTTCACTAAATCGTGCAGCCCCAGTATCCAGACAAAAACAGTAGCTCCATCTCCACATAAACTTGATGTTGAGAGGCAGAGAGAGAATACCTGTACTTCATTCTTGAGAGACAGAGAGAGAGACAGAGAGAGACAGAGACAGAGAGAGAGAGAGAGAGAGAGAAAGACAGAGAGAAAGAGAATACCTGTACTTCGTTCTTGAGAGAGAGAGAGAGAATACCTGTACGGGCAACCATTCCACCATCACTCTACCGACACTCATACCATTTGGAAAACACCCCATATAAGACCTCGGTCACGGAAACATTTCCAAAAGAGCATAATGATTTGCAGCCAGTTGCACTTACATCGGGTATGAAATCCTTGGTTCAACATCTCAACAAAGAAATAAGTAACACACATGACCCTTTAAAATTTGCATGGCTCCCCATGCAAACAGGCCCCCCCGTACAGACCATGCAGTTGTCACACTTGTGCATCACATCTCTAAACAAAGGCTTCTAGCTAACGGCTGAGGTAAAAACACAACTGCTAAAGCTAAAATATACATATTTTTCTGGTTATATTTTAAAGTAGTTGTCAATTAATGGATCTCCCCTTTCCCACCATTACGTCACACCCCTTTAATCACTTCCAAGTGATTCCAAGTGAAGAGGATATATGGAAATTCTCTTTCTCAATTCATTGGAACAACACAATGTCAATATTGTGTTCCTGTAGTTTATCAGTTAAGGAAGACGTCCTCTTTTTCTCCCGAAAGTATTTGTCGTTTTATAAATAGTGGGTTACTTTTTAAGGACAAAAGTCATTTGGGAGTTGTTGCCTCATGGCTATTTCTCTAAAACTTGTCTTTGCAAACTCAAGACTGATCACGAAACCGATCTTTTCTTGATGTCGAGAATTATCACAAAGACTCACTTCATATATTTGTAGAACAAAAATGTTAAAATTAGGATGAGGCCAAAAAATCAGTGATGAATTTTAAATTCCCTTTTTTTTGCCTCACCTCTTCAAAGTTGCCCTCCATAGGTTTGTATGCCAGCAGCAGCACAGACCTCATCAGGTCTCCCACCAGGATGAAATCTCCTTTGGTCTTCAGGTAAAGAGCCATGATGTTGTTGTAGTGGTTGCACTCGGTCCTCAGCTCCTTCTCGGCCGTCCACTCATACAGACGGACCTGAAACAAGTACACAGGGTGGTTTTAGATTTCTTGACATGCTGGCGGCCGAAGGTGGAGGTTCAGCAAATAGTACTGGCAGGATGTGATGAACAGGCTGAAACGTCAGTTCTTATTGATGTAGAAAAGATTTGCCTCAGTGGGTGTGAGGATGAAAACCTGCCAGGTTATATGAAGCACTCACTGTTTCTCAGTGTCTAAACCTTCAACAACTGTTAACATTGGATCGGGGGGAGTGAGAAATGGAAGTGCAACTCTGGATCTAAAAGACTTGATGCGAGAGTGACACTTATGATCTCTCTCTCAGATGAAGAACATGGTGATGTCAGTTCACACTTTTAGGGATCAACATGATCAATGAGAAGATCAGTCAGTATTTTTTAGAAAATCAAATATACCTTTTGTTTAATGTAACATATCTTTCAACATTTAATAGTTTAGTATAGCATTCATCATTTATCTTTCCTTCATATGGCCCATAATCACATTATTAAACTTGTTTATAAATCAATTTTTTGGCCATAAAATATTTCCTGACAGTTTTACCTGCTTACATTTTTTGTTTTGATATTCTCTTTCAATTAATTTGTCCAGGGTAATACTTTCCCGTTCCTATGAAACATCTTCGGTTGAACCTTTTAAAAAAAAAAAAAAAAGTAGAAAATCTTCCAACTTTCATTTTATAAATATATGTCATTCTACCACCCATTTATTGTTCAGGTATAATTTGTAGGGATCCAGAGAGTTATTGATACTGGAAAGCCTAAGTCTAATGTTTTAAGTAGGAAATGGCAGGAATTCCCTAATTCAGGAAATTGCCAAATCTTCTAGGAAAAAAAATAACAACTTCGACACTAAAATGAAGGATTATGATACGAATGAAGTTGTTGAGTGACAGTGATGGAGAATTCATCAGAGAGTCATCAGTATACAACTTATCCTCAATTCCTTTTGAGAGCCTAGTGGCTTAGTGGATGCCGTTGTGGATATATCCCATGGAGAGGATGTCACCTTACATCTTTCTATGAACAATTTAAATTTTCAATACGAAAAGGCACAACCATGTAATATATTCCATGAATGTGTAATGCTTGGTGAAGCTAGAGCGTACAGTTTGCGTTATATGCTACAAACAACATGAACACCATTGAGGCTCACATTAAAAAAAATCACTTTTCAATGAAAAGTTCACAGTGTCAAAAGGCACATCCACTAATCTTTTTTTTCTTTTCTTATTTGGGGAAGTCAGATTGTGTCACTATGTTGTTGATTTCTGAAAGTGCTGCCCAAGAGGACCAGTGGCTATGTTTCTGTGAAGGGTTAGTCGGTAGTAATGATTAACTTTGGTGATCAATAGTGAGCTAAGGGGCAAACATTTACTCTTTCATTTAACGAGGACAGCACCAAATGAAAGAAAAGCAATGTTTGGGACTGATGTTTGAAATTTTAATGTTCTGCTGAATGATCTCCACAAACTATTTGAAGACACTTGTGGGCATGTTGAAATATTTCTCCATTAATATAAGGGTGAAACGAATCAGTCCAAGTCCAATCCAACGGAAAAAAGAAACAAGAAATGAGTCACTGTGTGGTGTGATTAGTGTTGATGAATGTGGTATTACACACTTTGAGTCACCAACAAGTTGGATGACTGGTGAGACACAAAACATTACAGTCTCAAATTAAAAATAATTACCCCAATTTTCTCCCCATGTGCCTCAGGGATGAGTATTTGGATTATTCTCCAGCACATAGATGGACACATTGATGGCTTGAGCCCTGTGTGCATTATAAGCCGGGGGTAAACATTAATAAATAAATAGATGGATATGTGTGAAAACCATGTGCTATTAAAGGAATTTGTCATTGAGTGCTGACTACATGCTTTCTGGAAACATGAGGGTTGGGTGTTGGGCAGGGGCAGGGTAAGATAAATAGACGGTTTGGATTGCTCAGCTGTAGAGAAGGCAGGTGCTGTATTGAGTGACAGTCTAGTTTTAAATGGAGAGCAGTACTCCCTCTATATAAAAATGTACCGGGGCTACATTCCATGATTTTCAATCAATGAGGGCGGAACAGCATAACCAATCATTTGTAACCTAATATTTTCTGTTCTACCTCGAATAAAAGCCTTAAAAACACTTAATCTGGGAACATGGTAGTGTGCCATTAACTTACTTTTATCAACATTAACTGTACTTTGCCCGTTCACCTCTGTTCTGCTGGTTTTGAGGAATGTTAGCACTGCACTGCTCTGCACTGCTCGCATGTTCAGTATAGCAGAAGTTCTTGCTCATCAATAGAGAACTGTCAAGGTATTTGTATAAGCACCTTAGGTGTAAAAATAAACACACGGCAAGAGAGTATTTCCTTAACATACAGAGGAAAAAAAGAGTATCAAGTAATGCTGAATTTAATTTGTGTATCTGATGGTGAATTATGGTGTGGAAAGGGAATATACACTTTCAATGATGAGCGCGCAAAAAATCCACAGAGTCAGCAACTTCTCCAGGGCTGACTTCATTTTAAAGAGAACATTTTTTAGGATGATTTTTCAAAGTGCACTTTAAAGCTAATTTTAGATTCAAGCTACATTTTTACTTCAACATGTTCAAAAACAGGCACGCGGACCTAACTGCGCTACAAAACTCTGGTGCTTTGCTGCATTTGCGTAGCTGAAAACATCACTTACTGTGCTATTGATGCTGGCCAGTAGTTTGCCATTGAATTCCACCATGGAATAGACGGCTCCTTTAACTTCCTTCTCAGCCACGGTTTGCAGCTTACCTGCAGCAAAGAGCACACTCTGTCAATTTGCCAGTTCAATTACTATTTTGAGTGTTAGGCGCTCATGTCAACCTACAGTCGCACCCACAACATGTTAGTGATGGAAGCTGTGAAAGAGATGAGGGAGAAGGTGAAAAGAGCAAGCGAAGCATCACAAATGAGTGTGAAGGTGGACTGAATGGCTAAACAAGGATAAATCAAAGGCAAGCAATGGACCTCGAGCGGGATGGAGTATGAAAGAAAATGAGGGGGATCCGATAGAGGCAAGAGAAAGAAGTCTGATAAGAAGTGATAATAAAATGATTAAGTGAGGGGGGTAAAGAAGAGCAGGACAGAGTGTCCCTGAGTGGGAAAAACAGGACGAAGGTGATGAGGAGGACCAAAAAAACAGGCTGAGAATAGACAGTAATGAGCATGAAAAGGTTGAGGAACAAGATTAGGATATTGTACGTTGACTGAAAACCAAAAGAGAAAAAAGGAAGCCAGTCTACTGACCGTCTGTGTAATGGAAGACGATAATACGCCCCTGCTTGGGCTCAGCCTCCTCTGGGTGCACCATGGCGGTGCCAACGATGAAATACACAGATGGGTCTTTCCCCAGACGGCATGACACCATACTGAGGGCATACTCACTGGGGAGGAACTGATGAGCGTGGAGAACTAATAGAGATATAAAACATAAATACATTAGTATGAGAGCAGCAGAATACATCACTCTGTTAATAGGTTCCGTTTATGTAGCTGTTGTTTTTCTCACGACTGTCCTTCAGTTATCAGCTTTAAAGGTTGAATCTGGTTTGGAAAAACGTACAGTCTGGGAAGCGGCTAACATCAATAACAGGACGAGCATGACACAAGGGAAAAAACAGGTGGTCATACAGAGAGACAGGACAATTTAATTTCATGGCCTTTTGATTTCTCTCCGTAATAACATATAACAGACAAACGGGGTTTATTTCAAGGTCTGACAGAGTGAATACCTAATGTATGTAATAAACTACACGGCATGTCTTTTTAGTGACTGTATTTTGCCTGATTAAATCTAAAAAGTCATTATTTATCTCTCTCACTCTCCTTCTAGCTTCATGGCAGTATCCATCTTTGATTTTTATCACTCATTTTTTCCCCTATCTCTTAATGGAGGCACATTGACTTAAGCTTGGCACTCTATGTGGAGCAAACTGGTGTTATTAAACGGTGAAAGGTGCTGCAGTGGATGGTATGATGAAACCTGCAGCGTTGTACCAGAAATAACTAATTACTCTGTATACAGTGCTGTGAAAATGCCCCAGAACTCTTCCTGATTCCCTCTATTTTTGTGCATAACTCATGATAAATTGCTGGATCTTCAACAATATTTAACTTAAAACTAAGGCAAGCAGAGTAAACAGCTAATACAAGTTTAAAATCGTATTGTATTCATTAAACCACAAAAAAAGTTTTTAAACTGAGTCTGCATGAAGAAGTACTTTCCAAACTTAGAAAACTAAATCCAAACTACGAAACTGCATTAATAACTGGTTTCGGCTGAATTAGACACTCCCTGATCACTTTCCAGGCCTTTTCAATCAAATCATCATTTCAATTTTCAAAAGCAAGAGGCCGGCTCATATGTTTCACCAGCAGCACACGATGCCGAAATCAAATGGCATTAATCAGATCCAAACAAAATATCACAGGAACTGCAGACCCCTCTAACTTCAATAAATGTCAGAGCTCAAGGCTCCAGTAGCCATGGTGAGGGGAGAGCTACTGTTAAAACAATGACCCTCAGAGCATCAATGGATTCTGTGGGTTGATGAGTCCAAAGTTGAACTGTTTGGAAGACAAAGATTTTGTTAAATCTGTGGTAAATCAAACACAGAATTCCAACCTAATGAACTTTTTACCTACGGTCAAACATGGAGGTTACAGTGTGATGTGTCGAGAGGATGCTTTGCTGCTTCAGTGATAGAGTGACTTGCCATAATTGAGGAAAACGTGGATTCTGCTGACTGACAGACTGATTCTCTCATCAGTCTGTGAGTTGAAGCTCAAATTTAACTGGGTCATGCAGCAACAGAATAATTCAGATCAGAAGAATAAGTCCACCTCTGAGCAACTCAAAAGGAATAAAATGGAAGTTTTGGAGTGGCTATTAAGTTGAAGAGGGTGAATACCTTTTCATGGTGGTGATTTAGGTTTTTGATAACACTAGTATTTTGTGTTTACTCGGGTTTGTTTTGTTATAATATTAAATTGGGATTGAAAATCCAGCACAGGTAAGTAGTTGTGCAACAGAACATGGATGATTCACGTTCAGATCATCCTCTTTGATCCCCGGATCACTCGCAAAGTCTGACTATAGAAGTATGAAAGGATTCTACCGGCCACCTTTACTTTTGTCTCAATTTCGATGTGGAGCCACAGTGAAAAGATCTCCACACAGCAGCGGCGTGGTCAAGTGGCCGGAGCACAGTTGCATAGTAGTTGAAAGAAATGAACGGAAGAGGAGCGGAAACGCTTGAAGAGCCTCCTACGTCATTTCAAGTTCAATAGGGAAGTATTTTCCTTCCTGTGAAATGAAACAGTGACAGATGACTAATGGTGGACGAACCACAATGTTATTTAGGAACTATGATGGGAAGAAGCCGTCAGACGAATGTTACTGCATCAAGTATAGTCACACACCGAAGCAACGTCGGTCATCCTGGTGTGTCGGAACCGGGAGTCTCACAGACGCGTGAAAACAAAATCAGAGCAGGTCTATCGGGATGATTGTAGCTGCGCACATGAGGTCATGAGGTCTGATCGGCTGCTACCTGTGACAGGTCTTTCTTATAAAAGGTTTTTAATCTCAACAAGACTTCCTGGTTAAAATAAGGTAAAACAAAAATAAATAAATAAATAATCTGCTGTGAAAAACCAAATCTCTATAAATACGGTATAACTGCTTGTATCACGAGAGGGACACACAGCAAGGATAAATTCGGTGCCTAAGACGCGACCCTCTGCGAGTGTCACAGAAGCACTATTATAAATGTATAATACAGATAAATCTGGTCCAGGTCTGACAGGAGCAGCAGCAGAGTGAAGGTTGAGGCCCAAAGTTAGGGAAATTAAAATACTACCTCTGCCCCACTTGTTTCAGACATTTTTCGTTGTGTTCTGTCTGGCGAATGATAGGCGCAGCGTTCTGTCTGAATAAACAAAGAAAGCCTGACCTGGTATATTGGCTGACATTGTAATCATATAATGATCCTGCTGGATCTGAATGAGAAGATTCTGGGATGAGACTCGCACTTGAGCGGGCCGGGATCTTCTCTGTTCTAACAGACCTGTCTGTAATAAACCCATATATCTAAGAAAGGGTCCTCAGGTTAAATCCTTACTCTCAATTAATTGGAAGTCAAGATTTTTCTTCATCACCCAATAACAATATAAATGTCATCCCAGATTATATGATCCAAATAATGATTTGATCCGTGACCCAAAACTCAAAATCGTGTTCTGATCTTTATTGTGAGATTTGTGGTCCGTTGCAACTCTAAAGGTTGGTATAAAATGTGCACTAAAACAGTATAAAGGAGGGGGTCCAATACTTTGCCAGTATATGTTTATATAAAACTTCCTCATAAAAATGGTGCAATTACTTTATAAACATGAATTGAGTGTTCAATGAAAGGCAGGTATTTATAGTGCACAGACCAGACACCACAAAACTACCTTCAAATGTTGAACACTTGACTGATTAATGTCTCACTCTATGTACATGAGCAGTTACTTGATCAAACAGTGATGAACTTGAGTCAGGAGTGAGCAAAAATGTGCAGCACCAACCCCTCAGTTTTACATATCATTAATATATAACGTAGTTATTTATTCAGGTATGGTAACCAATGGATTTTTTAAAAAAGGCAAACCCGGTAGTATCAAATCTGAATTGCAAAATAGACTGGAGCAAAATCTGCCACATTCTGCAGGCTTCACCGTGGAAATATTATGCACGACACTGAAAACTTACACATATATTCAGGTGCTTGAAAAAGGGCATGTGTACATTCTTGTCATGGACCGATAATAATACGAACACAAATTATTTAATAGCGCACAAAAAACATTTAAATAGTATGAGGGTTTAAATTGAGTAGAAGGAGTGGATCTTTGTGGTAAAAAGCAAATATTGACAAATATTATTGGTTATTCTCCAAGCTGAGAATAAAATTTCACCATCCAATCATAATACCAGCTCTGTGCTTTTCTTCAAATAGAAAAGTACATGTTGCTGTCTCACCTTCAAAGGTGTGCTGATCCACGACAAGCAGACTGTGAACTTCCACCTCTTCACCGAAAGAAGTTTCGTGGGGAGAGGTGCTGCTGGGGAACAGCTTGCTGGAGCTTATGCTGCTGGAGAGAGCCTGGAAGGATGTCAATTCATGAGACAGGACAGGAAGAGAGGTAGAAAAAAAACAACTAATCAAACTGTGTAAATCAATTCAAATATCTGTTTCAGCACGAGCTCAACCGCAGACACGGCGCCATCTGTAGCACCAGATACGCTGCAGTTAAAATCAGTAAAACCTCTTTCGGGTTATCATGTGCGACGGGCTCTGCCCCGGCTTTCGTTTCCACAAAGTTGTGTACTGCAGCAGTAAGTATAAACAAACACCAAAGTGCCTGTGCACACCTATCCCCTTGGGTAAGCTATACAGCCAGGCTGAGTCGTCACAACACATGCCATCAAAGTAAATCTGGCTGAAAAGACATTTTCACGAGGTCTCCAGGAACAAATATCTGTTGAGTGTCAGTCCAAATATCCTTCTGTGGCAGCTGAATCATCATTGTCAGCTATTCTTGACAATTCAATCAAAAAAAATTATGTTTCATGCAATTTAATCTGTGACTATTCACAGTTTGCTTCCTACAAATACACACCCCACTCAAAAAGTCAGTAACAATTAAAAAGAAAATGTTGACAATGGCTTCAATTAGGTAAAGATTAAATCTCTATTACTTCATCAGATCACCTACTAGCATGAGCAAATTACTACGTGAAAGCCCCCACCTTTCTGCTATGTAGGCAAAATGGCAGCCATTGAGGTTAAGGAGTCTCCAGCATTTAACTTTCTGCCCATTTGGAGTTCTCTATCCACACAAACAGACATGTTTAAACTGACATGGTTGAATATGGAAGTATATCATTTGAGACGCATGTGATCTAATTTAACACAACAGCCTTAACATTTCAAACATTTGCAACGTTCCCACCTGTTAAGCACCAACAAGGATGAGAAACTTTTCGTCCTGCCAGCTTCCAGTAGATGTTATAAATACATTTCTCTGTCAGCATGCCCGGTTAGATAAGGCTGCAAAACAAACGAGCCCTCTGGGTGTTTTTATCCAAACATAACAAAGAGCTACAGTACCTGAGTGCTGGCGCTGGGACGAACAGCAGACGTGGTACCGCTCGCGTCTTGAATCTCCACCCGGCTGGACAAAACACCAAAACACTGGGAAATCTCCTGGTAGCAGATCCGCCTGGTGTCGTGTCAGCAGAAAGAGAGAGGTGAGGAGTGAGAAAAAGAGAAGGGAAGGAACGTAGGAACGTGTAAACGGCAAGGGATGAGCTGAAGACAGCGGGACTGCTGAGATACTGGTTTATTTTCTGATTGGAGGACGCAACCTTTTCATAACTTATTCAATAACGTAGTTGTCACTTCAACATTAGAGCAGGCAAACACGGCTGATGCAACACAAAGCCAAAAGAAAATCAGAACAAACAGAGCAAAGCGGTCGAAAAAAACGCATATTTGTACAGATTACGGGTCTACGGTGTTCGTTTAACTCCATGTTTGAGAAGGAGACTGACCTGGGAGACTCGTAGAGGGGAACTGTGCGAATGTGAAGTTTCTGAATCTCGTCGATTGTACCGATGGTTAGGGTGCTGTTGTTTGCCAGAGCCAGACTGCGGAAGGAAGTTTCATCGTTAGTAAAGGGATAATGACTAATTAAACCCACCACCTACAAGATGGTGTACGTGCACCTCACTGAGAGAACACGGGAGGCATGACTATTTGTGATCATGATCTGCTTCATGATCACAAAAAAGAAAATGAAGCTTGTCTGCTAGAACTCTGCGATACACAAGGGGACACAAAATCTCAAAACGTTTCCCATGGAGCTAAAGACAGATGGGTTATGAAATCTGTGCTTCTCACCTGTCAGGATAGCCCTCAGAGTTGAGTGGGCACATATAGTTGACCTCCTTCAGGTTGACGTTGGAGAAGACCAGCTTGTGGTTGGAGGAATAGATGACGGTGGGTCGGTCGGAGCATGCAAACACGTTGGAAGTGGACAGGGATCTGAAGGTCCTCAGGACTGTGGGCTGGGTGCCGAGGGTAACTTTTTTACGCTCGCTCAGAGCACCTGAGGGGAGGGAGATAAGATTTACCACTTTGAGATTTGATCCACATGTAACGTGCGTTATAAATTAAATGTATTATTATAAGAGTTTGAGAGGTGGGTGTACTAATCATTGCTGGGGTCAAAAGATTCATTTGCTGAGCACCTTCAGTAAAAGTTTGGCCTTGTTTGCAGAATATCTCTCCTCTTCTCATGTTCTTCAATCATGAAAGTATTTTCTGTGAGCGATGTATAGAAGCATCAACCTCTCTGATCATTAATTTATGTTCCAAATATTTGGGCTCAATAGTTTTAATAATTATTGGCCTAAATATCGTCTTTGTGAATTTTTTCTCATCCTGGTAAAAGTCATACATACAGTATTTTATGAACGAACTGATGCTATGAAAACAAAAGATGATGTGCAATTATACACCAATCAGCCGTAACACTACAACCGCCTGCCTAATATCATGTAGGTCCTCTTTGTGTCGATAAAACATCTCTGCGATGCACTGCGTGCTGACCTTGTTTCTAACAGACCCAGCATTAGCTTCTTTCAGCAATTTGTGGCACAGTATCTCCACTGTGAGAATCGGGCAACATGATGGCCTTCACTCCCAATATGCATTATTGAGCCTTAGACACCATTGATCCAGCTGGTTCTCCAGATTGTCTGACAGTCATTTAGCCATCTGTGTGGCCTTCATCAAAGTAGTTAAGAACCTTAGGTTTGCCCTTGTTTCATTCTTCCAACATATCTACTTAGAGGACAGTGCTGCCTAATATATCCCATCCACTGAACAATATTAACCACTTTAGCTGTCAGTGGTTATAATGTTATGACTGATCAGATAACGCAATATAACATAGGTCTCCAACCCACCTATCATGATTGACTAGTCGATCTTTGGAGGGTGTTAGTCTATTGCCAAGCGTTTTGGAGAAATAATAAATATATATGTAGATTTAAATTAAATGTTGTTTCAACTTATCAGAATACGGTGTTATTTATATGGTGTTGCCTTATAAGATTTTGTAATTTCAAGTTTTCTTAAATTCATTCTTTCAGTTATATTTATTTCTAGTCCAAAAAAGTAGTTGTATATCTGCTATATAGATCACAAAGCGTTATTTTCTTTATAAACGTTCCCTTTTTGACGTTATCGATCCCTTTGTGAAGCCATATGTTCCCTTAATGAAGCCATATGTTCCCTTTATGATGTCAGAAATATGCCTTTATGACGTCATACAATCCCTTTACGAAGTCATACGCTCGTATGACACCATAAATATCCCTTTATGACATCATAGATTTCCCTTTATGAATGTCTGGTCACTTTAAGGTTCATTGAAGAAGTCACAGTAAATGATTAAATCTATTCTAATCTCAAAGTGAGGGAGAAAAACTTTTCCCCCCCAAGTCCGCTGATAAAAGAGAGGCTGCAACGGAGGCCTGCAGGATATTTTCTGGCAAAACACAAAAAGCCATTTACATTTACATTTTCTGGATTCATCCAAGAAGAAAGATATTTCTCACAGTTTTGAAGTTGAAAAGGGGAGGATGAAAAGTAAGGATATCCGCAATGCATTCAGACAGTAAATGCATGACAACAACATACCCTTTCATAAATTAGTAGCAATTATGACAGCGGAACAGATATACGAGGCACCCACTCATAATGCCATGTGCTGCTGCTCAGTTGTCACCAAGTGATCCACCAACAGGCACTTGCTAAATTGTGGATTTGTCTCATGTGATGATGATTGTCTGAGAATTATTAACTTCATACAGACTGCTGCACCGACTGTTCAAATCTTTACTAGACGAGGCTGATGCTGGGAATGGAGGCTTGCTCCTGCATGCCAAAGTCTGAATGTTGAGAGACACAGTAATTTATGATTATTATTATTATTATGGATTGACATAAATAAATTATGTTAATTTATTCAAAGACAAAGTGAGTGTTTAGATCTCACGACAGAGAAGTGGGAAACTTGACATACTACTTAAAACCTACAAAACTAGCACAGATTGTGAGAGAAGCCGAAACTCAACAACCCCGTGTCCATTTGGTTAAAGTGGTTGCTGAATTTGACAGTTATTGTTTTGAGAAAGGCATGCCATGGAGAACCTTGTCAAATTCAACATAAATAATTTCCTGCCTGCAGATCACTACCTGTTGATCTGCAGTCACATCCATCCCACTGAAGAGATGTTTACTCTGCATTTCCATGTGACCATGTTCTCACTGTACCTACACTGCATTCAGTGAATGTACCACAATCATTCAGATGTTAATAACTGCTTCTATTTCAGTTCTTACTGTCCTCTGTATTCAAAAAAATTGTTATTTGACATGTTGTAAAAAATAAATGAAACAAGGCCAAATCTGTCGTCCCTGACAGCATCAGTTTAAAACCTAAAAGTCCCAGATCCCCCGGTGTTTGACAAAAAATGTCCCTGAGTGAACTCCTAAAATTAAATGTGGAAGTTAAGTCCGAGCAGAATTTTCATAAAAAAAAGCGCAACCTCGAATAAAATATGAACTACTAGAACTATTAGAGAAAACAAGATCTATTCTGTCATCAATCCCTTATAATATGATGGCGGTTTATGCCGGAGTAACTTTCACTGACTGGACACCAGATGTTTGGTTAACTCCATGCTTTCATTCATTCATTTTAACTTCTTCTTCTGTTAACCGGGGGGCTGGAGCCAATCCCAGCTGACACGGGACGAGAAGCGATGTACACCAGTTCATCACATGACCAACAAACAGAAACCAATTCAGTGAGAGGTAGCCCAAGTTCACGGGGGGAACCCACGCAAACACAGGGAGAACATGCAAACTCCACAAAGAACGGCAAGGCAGAGGTGAATTTGAACCTGGAACCTTCTTGCGGTGAGGCAGCTGTGCTATAAACCCCACGGCAACGCTGCCCTGGGGTGAAATCATTCATCCATTACACGATTATTAGTCAGTAAACTCTATAATAAGTCAACAATTATCTTGATTTTAATTATTCGCTTCACTTATTTTCACCCTGCGTGACCCCAGGGGATTACATGGTCACCCGTTAGGATACCTTATGCTATAAAAATTTGTGTCCAAGGAAACGAAGGCTCATGGCCCTACCATAACTGGGGGTATTTCACAAACTCAGTAATAGATGCATGTGAAAAAACCAAAAAGGAAAATGTTTACAAATATAAAAAAAAGAAAAATGTAGAAACTAATTATGAGATGCTGACCTACAGGGCTCCTAAAAGCATGTGCAAAATGTCATTGGATTTAGTGCGCTGCAGATCCTTGATTAAGGTTCACAATCTTATGTTATGCATCTCTGGACCTGGGTCTGATAGATCAATAGTTAATTTGTGCCGGCCATGTTGACCTAGGTATTTATCTCTCTCTGTGTTTTCTCGTTACTGTTCTCAAATTTAATATTCATCAGAAAATTGTCAAGGGTAAGTTTTTGTTTTACCATTTCCTGACATCATGTTTTTAGTATAAGGTGAGGCAACAGATGAGGGTGAACATGATGCTCCTTTAAACATAAACTGAAAATGGTGATTGGTTTAGCTGACCTACTGGGTCAATGTCAAGATTAAGGAATCCAAAATGAGAAAATCCCGTTTCCTGTCTCATTTGGGATTTTCTCTTTATGCTTTAAATATACCGTATGTCATGCACAGAAAGAGTCTGCTCATTAAAAATGTCTTCATTAAATCTGAACTGTATGCACAATCACGGTACCAGCAACATACAGAATTTAATATTTAATTATAAGAGTAATTAAAATAATATGAAAAAATGATATATGGGCCCAATAGATGGTATAAACAACATGCTAACCCCTCCATTAGTGCATGTAGTATCACCGCAGTGATCTTTAGTAGAAAAAGACAGCCATTGAATAATGAAGCAATTAAAGGGTATGACATTACTTTTACATGTCAAAGTAAATTTTCTCTCAACGGAGCGCTCTACATCCTGTAATAATAAAATACTTAGATAATGATTTCTGCGGCTGTTCATTTACGATTTTATTACTTGAAATGACATCACCTGAGTGCCTCCACCTGCTAATGCCATTTCAATTACATCATTTATTCTCGGGCGTGGGGACCCAACATACAGCTCGTGTTATGAACCCAGGGTGTGGAATGGATTTATGGTGCTTGAATGTGTTGGCACAGGTGAAACTCAGGATGCAGTCTCTGCTGCTTCCACTGTGAGTCGTACGAAGAGGATGAAAGACTTGTGCGTTTCACTTATAGGAGGCCACGAGCGTGACTAACGTGAAGATGACGTCCTGTACCTGCTGGACGTTAAGCAATCAGCTGTTTGCTAACAGGTTACAAATATATACTTGACGGTAATTACAAGTAAATGTTGTTGAGACACCGGCCTCAGATGATTAAAAGTATCAGTTATTAAAGCTTTTAGGTTTTAAGTATGTCTTTTAATGACTCTCGGCCGGTGTCACATGAGAGTGATGAATAACAGCGATTTGAAATCCATATTAGACTCAGGTATTCTTACTATGAAAGCACAATCTTTGTTTAGATTCATTTTTCAGTTTTCATGTCTTTCAGTGGTCAAACTTAAAAACATTGAGTTTTTCTTCGGGGTGTAAAGTTCATCCACCATGACATCAGAATATGGTTCTATCAGTTACATAAGTCTTGAAATAATGTTTCTAACAAGAGTCATCTGGAGCGATGATGATTTTCTATTTTTTTTAATTCATCTTTAAAAATCGTCTTTCCATGGGAAAAACAAAAATTATAAATCTGTGGAAAGTTCAAAATGTTAACAGTCATAACCAAATATCAGGGATAAATGCTAGTTACGTTTAGAGAAGCTATGGATAGTGAGACATAAGAAAATATGACGGATGGAAGAACAAGTTGAAGACTGTATCCCGCCAACATTTTGGAAAATAATTCTGCTGTCGGACGGCTGCTTGAGGACAACATGTCTGGAGGCGTTTATGAGTTTGAGAATGTCGGGGCAGTGATGGCGGTGTGAAGGACCTACCTGTCTGCAGGTCCAGACCAAAGTAGAAGAGCGCTCCATCTCCCAGAGCACAGAGCAGGTAGTAGCTGCCTTCAAAGGTGGTCATTAGGATTGAGCGAGGGATGATCTCTGAGGACACAGTAAGATGATTCATTTCTCCTGTGCTCCGCTCCGGATTCACAGGATGATCAATGAACACCATAGTGATACATTTCTGCAAGGATGCCTGTCAGGAAAATCGTCGAGATTTATCGGCCAGGCTGGCAGGTTACTTTTTGAAAAAATATAAATAACATTTGAACACTACAGGTAAAATATGAAGTTTTCTGTCTTTCCTGTTCACGAAACCTTGTTCTCTCTGTTTGCGGGTCAATTATAACAAAACAACGCTGTCTCTGATGAAATGCTCACTGCCTGACTCTAGGAAGAGCCAGAAAAAAACCAAAAAAAAGAGACTGCATTGTTAAAGGTTGCAGGTTGGAAATATGCATCATTACTTCAAATATAAAAATAAGGACAAAATATAAAAAAACAGACATAATGATGTGATTCATTTACACGTTATTCATTTGTTTCTTTATTACCTAGATGTCCTACATATAGAAATATCTATTAAACTAAATTCATAATTCGTGGAATTCAAACTTTTTCACAGATCTGAACATTTAGATATGTATAAATAAAGGTGTATTAGTTCTGTAACTAGAACGGGTCTGTTTTAACAGGCCTCAGTGTGGTGACACTATCCTTATTAAGTAAGTGAGCGAGAGAGTGCAGTTTGAGCAATGGCCATCTGTCAATCAAACGCACTTGTAAAATGGGTGATACTTTGGGATGGAGTGTGGAAATATCCTTCATGGGTGGGGAATTCTAATTGGAAGAGTCCTTCCTGTGCCAGTTTCACCATGTTACGAAATTTCTCTTTTTGACTTTTTCATAACTTCAACAGAAAAACGAGTCAAGCCCTCTCCTGCATAATTTAAAACCTGTTTAATTATTTTTAAGGGTCTAAATGGTGCACTTGAAGCCTTTGGGTGGGCAGCACAGTAAATATTTCAGTACTTAAAAATGACGTGCTTAATGGGAAATTCTGGATCCATTAAAACCTGGATAAAAATCCCTTTTAGCAACAAATGCACTATTACATATCCAGTCCTTTCCACCTGAAGGCTGGACTTCTTATATAACTAGCTCTCTCATGTCTGGAGCTTACTGAATGATTCACAGGCAAGTACACGGCTTTGTTTGGATGATTCAAATTCTGTTTTTGTCAATTAAGACTACTTCTCATCAAAAGAGTTTTAACTATCCATTTATTAATATTTTATTAATAATAAGTAATAATAATAATACATTATTTTAACTACTGCTGCTGCTATTGCTGAAACCCCCCTTGGTTAGCCTTTCGACAAGGTTCAACTGCTTCCAATAGCATAGGTTTACGTGAATGTGAAATTCATATATATTTTTTTTTTAAAGAAACAATTTTTTCTTTTTTTTTTTTTTTAGAAAAAGTCAGTTTTTATAATGAATAAATACAATTAAAAGAATAATTAACATTATTAAAAAAAATTTAACAGTTTACTGATTAATTCTTAAATGATTTATTAGTTTTTAATTAAAAAAACATTTTCTACTAAAAGTTGGGCTAGCACCTGACTAAAAATAATAAGTGATCAGGTGTGTGTCAGCACATAGAGCAAGGATCTATAAGAGAAACCGCTTCTGCGCCGCTGTCATCTGCTACATCGTATTTAAGCTGCTGAGGACGTAACGTTTCACTGACGTATGAGATCAGACGGTGCTTTTACTTATTAATCAAAATTAACGCGTTATTTTGACAGCCCTAATTTTAAGATTTTATAATAAAAATATTATTCATATTATAATTAAAAAAATAAAAAATATTCATTTCGTTCTTATTATTTATTGTGTTTTTCTACTTTAGCTTAATTTAATATACAATAAAATGTTCAACAATGATTTTATTTTACAATAAAAAAGATTTATAATATACTTTATTGTCACTACCATCACCAATGTAGACCCCAATACATTTCCCCACCATTTACCTAATTTCTGAGCGATTTATTATTTGTACATTTATTCTAGAGGGCATTACTTCTCTTTTCTTCAAACCTTATTTTTCCCATATATATGAGGGCCGCAAGGCCTTCTTAGCTAACTATTTGTGCTGAAAAAACAAAAATCCTTTATCGAGGGAATAGTGTGGTAGAATGTTCTTCCGTCCTTTGTAATGTTATTTGGTTTTTGGGCAATTGATTATTTCTGTAGTCATACTTCCAACCACACACACACACACACACCGTGTCATGATGGTAGTGATATTAAATTATTCACGCTGATATGAGCTGTGACACTCTTTGCTCCAAGCAAACTCATTGGTCATTGTAACCATGAGTGTCTCACAGTGGAAGCTACAACCTTTCCTGGTCTGCCCTCAGGTTTAGCTTCCACTGTGAGATACTCATGGTTAGGATTGGAAGTCTTCAATCAATTTTTCTACATGAGCGCAACCTCTGTCCTTTCTTCCTGTTACAGCACCCGGTCCCCATGTTCTTCTCACCTCCACCCAACATTTCCTTGTGCAAAGCTGTGAAGCAGGGTAGCTTGAGAACTCGGGCTGAGATGTCCGTCCAGAGTCCGACGGCGCACAGTGGTGACTCAGCGCCACCTTCCCCGAGTGGCGTGATGTCCAGGCAGGCCACCTCATGCTCCATCTCTATGGTGCTAAGGGGGACACAGAAGGCGTGAGAAACACTAAAACAAGCTTTCCTGTGTGAAAATGGAATCTATGCACACAACAGACTTTGACACAAATAGTGTAGCATATGTTCCAATTTTATTCCCCATGCGAGATGCTGGTTTTAAATTGTTGGTCCTCTGTAGAGCTGAGCTGGGAGCTCACACTGGCGCAATTGTCTTAATTCTTCATTTGGAAATTTCAACCCGTGTCTGGACAGGACTTCTGACTCCAAGGTCAGCCACCGTTGAAGTTTCTGATAACTACAAGAGTGACATATTCTCACACTTTCTTGTAAAAGTTCTGTTGTTTAATTGTTTTTTTAACAACCACCGCCTCATAAATACCAAAATAATTAGCAGTAGTTTACTTGTTTCCCCGGTGCCTGTTGGTATTTCAGAAAACTGGGCACTAGTAACCATTTGTGAGCAGATGGTGGCTTAAAATAACTATAAAACATATTTAAATAAATCAATACTTTGATGGACAGCAAAACAATTAAGACAAAATTTGAGTGCATGAGCTTGTTTGAGGTGGACAAATATTAATCACATTCACATGACAAATTTCATGTGTATATATATATATATATATATATATATATATATGACATATATATATATATGCCTGAATCTCAACTTTTGAATCAACAAGGCCACTCAGTGATACATAAAAAAGAAAAGAAAAGGTGAGGCCGATCTTTGTATTGTGCGATGAGTGCTTACTCCTTTATATTATGATAGAGGAGGCCTTCAGCCATGCAAATAGCTCTAAAGCAACTGTGACTATCTAGTATTTTCAGAATTCTATTCCACAGAAAAGCAACGCTGTATTGATGTGGGGATAAAAACGCTGCTTCACAGCTCAGGTGAGACACTTCACTAATTCTCCTTCAGTGTTCCGCCGTCTACCAACACTCCCATCAAACAAACACTTTGTATTTCCAGCCTTACTGTTGGCTATTCACACAAGTTTGTGTGTGCTCTGCTATGAATGTATCCTCAACCCTTTCTAATGCTGTAAAAAAAAGGACTAAAAAAACCTTTTGCAAAACTGACACTAAGACAGCCATGAGGGAACACAGAAACAGCAAATTGAGAGAAATATGATAAAACAAGACTACTCTACAGATCAACTGTCTCTTCACTCCAGACTTAAAGAAACGGAAAGTCTCTGACATAACTTTGCTGCTGATCAAAAAAAGGATATTAAAATGAAGGTGAAGACATCATCATCCTACAATAACCTCATGAACGATTAATTCTACTTTAATACAAAAGATCTTTCGGTTTCCCCCCCCCCTGTTGATATAACATTATTTATATATTTTAAAAGTTTTTTTCCCCCATACATAGTAGTAAGACTCACTGCAGTTTCTGTCAAGTGTCACTGGCTAACTGATAGGAGAAACCTAAGTATTGTTCATACTTAAGAGTGTGTTTATAAAGAATGCAACCAGGGGATGACAGGGGAGGTCAATCCAGACTTGATAAGGTTAAAAGGAATTTTTCACATTTGGGAAACAGGCCTTCTTTCTTGCTAAAAAAGAAGGTTAATAGTACCACTCCAATGTCTGTTTGATAAATATGTAACTAGGAGCTAACAGACGATTAACAGAAAGACTGCAAACAGGGGGCAACGGTTAACCCAACTCTGTCTGACGGCAACAAAATGTGTCGCTAATTAACATGTCAAATCTAAATAATAGAAAAATAAAAACTGAGCCCATTTCCAGCCTTTGAGCCAAGCTACCATCTGCTGATGATGGTGGCATCTTATCGATCACAAAGACCTCAAGAGGTGTCAATCATCGTCAAACATCCGGGTGTAAGAGAAAACCCACTACTACTGCTTTCACCATGACTTTGATCTGCTGCTTGAGCTATAAGAGTCAAACATTGCCTGATATATCAGTAAACTGACAAAGTATCAGTCGTTGGTGTGAGTGTGTATGTCTGTCCAACCTGATCTGTTTGAGTTCTCCAGCCAGGATCTGCAGGTAGTAGAGGGCCCGTCCCACAGCGAGCACCACCTGTGTGTGATTGCAGGCTGCCACGCTGATGTTTCTGCCCTGTGGCTCCTTCCACTCGCTAACTAAAGCTTTGCTCTCCTGAAGCACCAGACGCACAGAGCCTGAAGTGATCTGCAGGCACATAGGTTTTTTTCTTTAAAACATTGTTTTGCCCAGCGTTTCTGGGAAGTGACAGCGAGGATGATGTGGGAGATGACAAATGAGACATCGCAACGCAGATCTCATTGTTGTTTTGACATCCTGTGCAAAGTTCTTTTTTAAAGTTAACATTTTTTAAAGGATGACATTACGTCGAATTGCAAAGAGATTTTTTTCACAATATCTGCATTTTTGTTAAGAAACTGCTTTGATTTTCGACTCAAGCCATTTGATTTGGTTGAAGTACCAGAGCATTTACTCCTGAGAGAAAAGGAAACGTTCAGCCATCCTGATGGAGCCGATTCTGAAGTTAATGAGAACTTAAAGGGTGGGATCCAATCGAATGTGGCAAAGTAATTTTACTCAGTAGAAACCATCGCTTTTAAAAGCAACAAACTATTATATTTGCACTCTAAAGGCCTCAATATTCTTGTAATATCCAAAATACATATCCTTATTAAAAAATAGCTGAAAGCTCATTAACAGACTGCAGCTGGTACAACTACAATACACAAGGACGTATTGGAATCATTAGAAACTATAGTACATATTTAATATAGGATGCTTTACAAAGTCCTCTGCAGTAATAATATTGATAATATCCAGTTCATGGAGTTTGTTGTGCGTGGTGTATGTCATTACAAGAGCATTTTAATTCCATCCCATCTAAGTTTTATTTCCGAACAAATTGTTTGAAAGCAGCCAGTGTCCAAACCTCTGGGGTTCAATTTTGAAATGTCGTAAGAGCCCAAAGTCACACTTAGCTTGGCCTCAATTTGGCAAAAGTGTCCTTAGAGCTGAGCATGCTCACAATGAACTCTTTTAAACAGGCAGGACTGTCGCACCTTTATTGATTCTATTTTATTCCTATTAAAGGTGCACAGGCACAAGGGGCAGGAGGAGAGGGGGCTTTCGTTGGTGATCCGCCCATCAACCAACAGCTTCTTATTTTGTTGAGCTGTTATATGTACGACAAAAACAGTAATTACTTCTAATTTACGGTGGGATTTTTTTTTTTGCTAAGAAGAATCTCTAGGTCTCTCTAGATGCCGTTTCCCAAGCACTGATTTCTACAATTTTGCAGTGGGCAGGCGCCGCACATTTGACTTGTCTGAGCTTGTTTGATGCAAAATGCTGCCTCCTGTTTTTTTATGAAAGGCTTAATCGGAGTAGCACAGCTCAAGCACAAAATTTATGTTGCAGGGTGGAGGGGAAAAAAATTTGCAACAGCAAGTTGAAAAGCTACAAAAAAGATACAGAGTCAGTCTTTGGTTACCTCTGTCGAAGTGGAATTGTTGTGTTTGCCTGTTTTTATCAGAATTATATGAATGGACTTTGAAGAAATCTTTGTAAAGGAAGGGGGGGATGCCAATAACACACTGTTCATGATCTGCTGCATCGGTTCTCTTGCCAGATATGGACCATGGCTCTGGTTGAGTTGAGCCCCATCACAGATTTGTGAAGAAAAATAAATTGAAATCGAGAGGCATATCCATGTCTAGTTTTTACTATTTTTACAAACTTAAGACTAACTTCAGATCATTCTTCTTGAATGAAATGTGCTATACACATATACATACACATATTATTATTATAATAATCATTCATTCAATTGTAAGGAAATTCTTCGTAACAGTCAGTGATTCCAAGTTCAACTGTTAGTACCATCTTTGTTCTTAGGCAGAGAGCTAATAACGTGTAAAAACATGTGGCATTAGTGAAAAAATATTGAGTTTGAGATACCAATTTTCCCAGGGAAGACATTTTCAGAAACAAGAAGTGTTGTCATAACAACCATTTGGTTAAGGGGGAGTTGGCAGCACTCCCAGTAGCTTTCAATCTCATTCTAAAATTGCTGAATAAAACTAGAATTTAAATAAGTTCTTATACAACCATTATATTTAAGGCTGCTCTTTTCAATCATGTATGACTCCTTTCCACCAAAGTATATCTTATTAAAAGGAGAGGGGCCGAAGTTGAATAATTTAATTCTGAAATTAATATTGAATTTGTGAAAGTAGATGCTATTGCTGTTTGGAACTGGGATGAACAAAAAGTCATCTTGTTCTCAGGGGACGGGGTCAGACATCAAATGAGTGCCAGTTAGTGATAAACTTACCGACCCGGTTATGCTGAAGGAGTCTGACAGCACATGCACTCTATACATAAAAGAGAAGTCTAGCATGTGTGTGTGTGTACATACTTGAATGAGTTGTCGGTGTGCCACGTTTCCACAGTAAAACGTCTGCTGGTTGTCCACAAAGCCTGGAAGTTCAGTCTCCTCAACTTCCTCTCCACTCAGCATTAAGACTCTGGGAGGGGGGAACACACTCTCAATATAAGATAAAGGCATTACAATTATCTGGCATGCTGCACTGATGACACTCACCGTGTTTGACCCACAAAGGACAGCACCAGCATGTCATCCGTCTCTCTGCCTGCCTCGGAGCGGAGTGGCCATAAACCTTCAAAGGAAGACGTGAACGTTAAGAGAGAATAGTGACGTTCTGTACCAATCTGCAGAGCGGGAGAAACACGTAGGAGCCAGCATCTAAACCATTCTTTGGTGATTATCAAATATGAACATGTTGGAGGATGTAGCTCAAAAGGAGCCATTTATTGGGTTAATCCATAATGTCCACGCATCAAGTGGTCAGGGGGAGGAGGCAGCAGCTGGGACTTTTAGAGCAGTGATGGTCGATAAACGGCTGAAGTCTAACAAGTGCAGACTAAACTTACCTGGCCTTTGTGTCTCATTTCAGTATCAGAGCATCGTCTTGGGAGAGGAGGCTAATTTCCTGAAATTAAGAGGCGCCTGCCTTTGTAAAAGCCTGATGGGATTCTTTAACTCAACAGTTTTATTTCAGTGCTCGTCTGGCTTCATAAACGAAAACAAATGTTTACAAAGCTAACAGTGGCACATCATTTGATCTTGCCTGAGCCAAAACCTGTGACATTTGAGCCATCCGCTGACACCTAACGTTGTGTGTGAGAGCGAGCAACAGCTCTAGTCTTGGAAAGGCCAAGAAGACAGATAGGCAGACTGAAGGGGTTCTACTGTCCAGTCAGGGAGGGACGACAGTGCAGATTAATTGAAGACTGGAGAGGGTGATGGTAGAAAATGGACAAAAAACCCCAAACAAACCTACCTTTGATTCCTGGGAGGTCAATGCTGGCATGCTCGTGAATACCAATGCCATTGCGGATGATCCGAAGAGAGCCCTCTTTGAATGCACCTGAGCATGTCACCAGCTGAATTAAGAAAAAGAAAAAGAAAAGCGCATTGATGGATTTTGAGGAGTGGATGATATAGGGAATTCAGATTTCTTTTATTTTACCAGTGGTTTTATTCCTATCAACAAGTGGCAGGCACTTTGTCAGTTGACACCCGGTTTTACCTTACTTTTAACCCTGAGGATTTTAATCAAATAAATGCACTTTATAACTGCATGCCTGATCTCAAATCCTCGATGTCGGAAACAATTCCTGCAGCTTAATTTGAACAAGAGGTAATCATCCTCCGTGCGGGCCCCCACTCAGATCGGCCTGGTGTGACCCACGTCCTCTTTGAAAAACATTTTGCACTTTTACTAGGGCTTAAGTCCAAATCTGATCTCTTCCGACCCTTTCTAATGCGTTATGTATAATTTATGTCTAATTTTTATCATTTTCTGTTGTTTATTTAACCATTTTACAAATAACTTTACTAATTTATCAATGTACGGCGTTTATTTGTTTGTCCTGTAAAGAATCTTGTAACTTTTTTTGAAAAGGGCTTTATAAATAAAGTTTATGAGTAATTTTTCCTTTTAGACATCTTTAATATCTTGTTTTACTGTCTTATTTCTAACTGCTGTTCTAAACATAATTTTATTCAGCATTTTTTTAATACCACCCACAGTAAAATTTGGATATTATTCCGTGTCAGAGAAGTAATCGGTGTAATGGTCCAGAATTTGTAAATCAGTTTCGGTTTATAGAGTTTCACTGAAATTGCTCTTTCCAAATATAGTGACAGTGTTGAGACACCCTGCCCGTAAATTATTATGGTGTTGGTGCGGTCTGACTGTAGAGCATCATCATCCAGTCATGGTCCACTGATAGGATTATTGACTGTATAATCTCAGCCCTGACCACCTGCCACCCAAAAGCTTCACCCTAATGGAAATAACCGCTGTCAATCTGGCAACGTACCGTAATCCCCTGAGCGTGTTCTCAGATGCCCTCACCCACTCAGCCAGTCGCTCCAGGGACTGACTGCATCCTGATAATATGCACATAATACATTATGTTTGTGTTTTTGTTATTCATGCAGGGTTTATCCAACATAAAACCAATGAGGCATGTGGCAATCAACCCTTTACTGTCTTGGATTGTGTTGGCACTAATTGAACACGTGAAATACTCTATGCATTATGAACAGACGGAAAACTAAAACAATTGACATTGTTTTTCATTCTTGGACTCAATAAACTGAAATAAGCTTGATTGTGTGTGTGTGTGTGTGTGTGTGTGTGTGTGTGTGTGCGTGCGTGCGCTCTCTGGTGTTGGGTATCTGGTGTGCACCATAATGGCTCAGCGCTGTAGTGGACTGTTGCCTGGAATCAAACTTGGCACCCAAGCCATGTTTCAAACCCTTCCCAGAACGTTTGAACCGAATCTCGCTGGTTATTTCATTCTTTCCCTTTCCTCTATCTCACTGATCTGAGACAAAGGACAGATGTTTCAAAAAAAAGGTGTATTTATATTATATTAAGATAATGTATTTATGTTGATTGATTACAGTAATTATAGAAAAAATACACAACCATAAAATTTATGTAGATTTATTTTGCACTATGACCTCATACCTTAGTTAACTCAGCACGTCAACAGTAGCTTAAAAATGATGCATGGAGATGACAAAGTTTTACTATAGCGGATCATTTGTGTTCTTGTACATATTTTCTCTCTCCGCGCTGTAGGAATTATTGGGTCTCAATAGAATAGTCAGTCGAAACTTGCCCTTTTTGGAAAATGCCTTGAGAAAAGATTTGCTGGGAATGGCGCTATACAAAAGAATTGATTTGAGTCACGGCATGTTTAGTGAGTGTTCAGGCAGAGTAGAGTGCGTGTGTTTGTCAGCACACACAGAAGGTTATTAAGTTATCTTTGCTCAATATTTTTCATGGATATTATTTCTTACTGGGTTTTTTTGTATGGGCAGAACTGCATATAAAAAAGAAAATAAATGTTCTGAATTAATGGCAAATTACCTTAAAGGTTTATCATTTATGTCAATTCATTACTTTGAAATTTAAAAACAATGGAATGCTTTTAAGTGCAAATACAGATGAAAGCAATTCATTTCAATTGAATAATTACAAACCCTGTGATCCATTTTTCTGAATTTCTTTTTTCCAGCTTAGTTTTTGGGCTGTGACATATCAAATAATATTAAAAAAAATATTAATTACCAATCGTTTTCATTTAATATAAAAATGATTGATATTTTGATATTAGAGGAAAGGTAATAATATTCTTGAGTGAATACAAACATGAAACTGTGGCTTCTTGATTAATTTTTTACTTAACACAAAAAAATGAAATAGGGCTTATATCGCATTAAACCCATCTTTTGGCACATTGATAAGATTAAGTCATTAAACACTTAAGTAATGGTTCATTTCCTTTATTGACTAATGGCTGTGGAGTGGTGGATATACAGACTTGTAGATTTGTGGTTTCAGCAGTTTACCACTACGATTTACTACAAAATCAACAAATTGCCTCTCTCAAGAACCTGGACTCCGGATTAAAAACAAAAATGTGCCGAAGCGATGTTTGACTCTATAAATGATCAATGATGCACCGATCAATACAAGCTTATTTAAAAGTTAAACACCACAAGATACATCTTAACCGCATTAATAATTACCGCATTATCGTCGCAGTCATGTGACCCTTACGGGAGGATCGAGCTCATTACTTTTAGATGTTTTGAAAGCATTTTTTCTATGTCTAACTTCTTCTGCTGATGAAAGATACAGGAGTGTATCCTTTGTTATATGTTGTGGAACGCCATTATAGTCTGGAAAATCAACTCACGCATGCATGTTCTGTCATCACTGCTTGCTTTTAGCCACTGTCTTGTAAGTAAGATAGCAGGAATCCCAATGGCAACCAACATAGGACTGTGAATTTGCCACGGCTGCCAAGTTACGGGTATGGAACAGTATGAGTGAGCTATACAAAGATCAGCCATAACATTTTAATTACCGAGTCAGAATGACGTTGATTAAATCATTACAATGACACCTGTCAGCGGGTGATATATCAGACATTTTGTCCTCAGAGTTAAGGTGTTTTCATTAGGTAGCTGTGGCATGCTACCGCATAATCTCTCTCATTTTTAAAAATTAAAAAACAGGGACACCAGCACTCTGAACTAGATTTTGTTTTTTTTACCTGACCCTGGCCTTGTCTCTCCAGGTCAACCACGCACATGTCCACAATGGGGCCCAGATTGGTGAACGTCTCCATCACAGCCACGTAGGAGCCCTGCTCGTTGCTGTCCACGTTGAGCTGCAGGTAAGAAAGGGAGTCCTCTTTACACGTCATGAAGAAAAGATGAAAATACGGGTATTTGTGTGCGGACAGATCATCAAGATATAACATGTAAAGCTAGTTAGTAGAGTTTGGAACTGGTAGAGCTTGATAATCTTTTCACAAGCACATTTTGTCATATTTTATGAAAATTTCTTCAACCTGACAGAAATGAATGAGTGAATGTTCAAAAACATCGTCTATCTATCGTTGTCGTAAGCCCATATCATTTAATTCGGACCAAATTATACAATTGGGCCACTTATCCATCTGTCGACATCAACACCTGCTTAAATATATAAACTCAGCTTGTGCCCTGATTAGGGGAGTCTTCCAAAATCTAAGTAAGATATCTGCAAAAGAGACTGTTAGTGAGCAGGTTACATGATGAAGGTTTTCCCACGATGATATTATTTGGAGTGCTTTGAGATATTTTTTCTGGCAGTTCACAGTTTGCAATGCGCTGTGAGGTTATTATGAGGTTAAAGGAAGTAAGTTTTTTTGGACTAAGGTTCATTCAAGGGGTGGGGGAAAAAAACTCACTAATAGATATAATGATATTTTGCAAGGCATTATTTTATCAATACTCGATAACTTTTCATTCAAAACAACAACAAAAATACATTCTAAAATAAAGCAAAATGCTTTTTCCCTTTTAACATAAATTCAAATAAATACTCAAATAAAACAAAACCCTCCATAGAATGCTTTGGTAAACAAATATATAAAGATCTCAGGAATCAAAGTGCAATGAAAAACTATTTTTTGTGGCAAACACTGCTGCTTAATGGGAGAATAGCCATCTTGTACTTACCCCCACACCCACGCCATAGTGAGCACTCTGTTGATGTTTGTTGTTGTGTCAGTGTAGTGTGTGTGTTTTGGTTTGATCAGCACGTGTAAATGGGCTGTCATCTCCATGCCAACGGAAACCAAGATATGCCAACATGCGCTGATAGGCTTTACATGACACACTTTTCTCCTTTCTTAATTAATCCTTTCCGAATCGCAATGTCAGTCGCCTGTTTACACAACTTGTGATCTTCTCCGACCCGGTGTTTACCTGTGTCGACACGCTTTCACACATGCGCAGACGATCCACACTCCCGTTCATAAGGTGGCGATAATGCTACGATGAATTGGGCGGCGAACGGCAACAAGCGCCCAAAAGAAGAATACGACAAAGTCGGCTTGCAACTTCTCGCCCATCTTACCGTTCAATTATTTTAAAATGTTTCAATGTTGTGCTGAATAAATCTCTCTCCGATGCAGACCGGTACTGTTTTGAAGTTGCCGCATTTCTCAGGGAAGCATTACTTCACTACGCTGGGCATACGCAGATACAACTCAAACAGAAAGCTTCCGATACAACGTTTACATGCAGCTACTGGCTATCGGAAAGGCTTTCCAAAAGGATTTTGACTTCCTCCTTGCAAAGGAATGAATTCCAATTCGGAAAGGTTTTTTCCATTCGGAAAGGGGTGTTTACACGCAGCATTTTCTTTCATATTAGATGTTTTTTACGAATCTAATCGAAATTAGGCTGTCCATGTAAACCAACCTGTCACACGTTCAGCTCAGGGTCCGCAGATAGGCAGCTCGCGGACCGGACGTGGTCCACGGGCCGCCTATTGAGGACCGCTACTCTATTGTATGAAGGGAAAATATGAATTGCACTTTAAGTACTGAGGTAATAAAACCAGTGGCTTTTCCTGTCCCTTGTATGATGCGTCACACATTATGATGATATTTTCATCAGACCTAATCATTCCAATAGGTACATGGAAAACAAGTAGTTGTGAAACAAGATCCATTCATAAAATAAAACAAAACAAACACACAGAAACATGTATAACTGAAACATTTAGATATAAAGCGTGAACAGATTCTTTTTGGCTTACCTTTACTAGTTGGGAGTCGCCCAGTCTGGAGCCGACAAACACCACACCGTTATCCAGGTACGTCAAACACTCTGCGATGGATGTCTGGCGAGGAAAAGGGAGAGAGATAAAAGAACAGCTAAATCTCTGAGGCCACATCCACATGAAAAGGAAATATCCTCCATGCACCACGTTCATGTATGCAAAAACTTTAAGATCCCGTCTTTCATCTAGTGTCACTATGGTGTCCACACGCAGTTTCTGCAATCTGGTTGCATAAATATGCAAATCCTTAATATAATACTCGGTTGATTGTGAGGGCATCTCCTGTGCACAGCCATCTTCAGGTCACCCCCCAGATTTTCAATTGGATTCAGTTCTGGGCTCTGGCTGGGCCAAAACTTAAATCTACTATTCTTTTACAGGTTTGGATGTATATTCTGGGCCGTCGTCTCGCAGAAAGGTGAAATTACTCTTCATCTTCAGCTTTCTTAGCAGACCCCCGAGGGTTTGTTGCTAAAAAATGTACTTGTATTTGGAACTGTTCATAATTCCTTTCTGCTTGACTAAAACACCATTTCCAACTGAAGAAAAGCAGCACCATTCATGATGCTGGCACCACCATGCTTCATGGTGATACAGAACCTTCAACCTTGGTCTCATCAGACTGAAACACATTTTGCACATGCTTTTGGGAGACTTGAAGTACGTTTTTGAAAAATAAGCCAGGCTTTGTTGTTTTCGTCGTACCTCATTACCTACACATATGAAGAAGACGGGATATTGGTGTCACATGCAGTACAGAACCAGTACTGCTCAAAGGTTCCTACAGTTCCTTTAATGTTGCTGTCGTCTCTTAGCAGCCTCACTGACAAGTTTTCTTTTTGTCTTTTCATCAGTTATGGGGGGGATGCCAAGTTGTTGGTGACTGTTGGCAAGGTCGTGTCACTACCTGTTAATGACTGCTCACTTTGTGCCATGGTATATCTAAACCCTTTGTAATTCTTTAGTACCCGCCTCTTGACTCCTGCCTTTCAACAATTAGCCAATTATAAGATGAGGGACGCATAATTTAGGAACCACATAATGTTGTTGTTTTTTTATCCTCCTTCATTTGATTTGTACATTATACCTCACATGAAATGCTCATTTGTAAGTGTATTACACTTCTCAGTTGTATGGTGCATACATTTCTCAGCCAATATTTAACTGTTGTTCTTGTTTATTTTTTTCTTATAAAATGTCCTAACTTATTTATATTTAAATTCTCTCTTCTGCGCTAAACAGTGTTTATTTGTTTTTCTTATTTTTTCTTACATGCAATAACTGGGTGTTATGCGGGTGTGTGTGTGTCTGTGGGTAAAATATTTGAATATTCCTTTCTTTTTCGCAGCTCTTTTTCTACACTACACTCCAATGACTCGAAGTTTTCTGCATCAAGAATTCCAGTGTATTTTTGCCACCTGTACAAGCGTGAATGGCAAACAAAACTCTTTGAATCCCTGAACAAGTCTGAAAAGATTAATATCTTGGTTTCCTTTTTTGACCTCACAAAAACCTGGCATTTTAACAGGGCTCTTTTCCCATACCCATATCATATGTATTTTCAAATTCATTCTTATCAGTGTCAACGTTGTCCAACCCTGCTATTACAGTAAGTGGGATTTAAATTGTAGGGGTGAGCATGAGGAAGCGGTCTCAACTCAAAGTTCGCTGATTAGCTGAACAGGAACAGATTTCCCGAAGAGTTCAAGTGACCTCTCAATGCAGGTTCAGAACAATAGCCTTCATATGATTCAATCCGTTGTGCTGGTCTGCATTAAGGAGCACATGTGAGACGGAGTCTGAGTGCCTGGTTCAGATAACACAATTGTAGACTGATTTTAACATGATCTGGGCGTTGCACACACATTCTCCTGTTGGGCTCGAATGTGGACTTTACGTACGGCGGTTGAGTCGTGAAGTAAGAAGTATAGTCAACGAATGGCGATGTGCTGTCTGGGACATTGCACAACTCCAGTTGTAAAAGTCTGGGCACGTCAGAATGTTTTTTGAGGAGCTCCCGACCGTTTCTGAAGTTACCACAGGGATGACATAGTGAAAACATGGCCGTCAGTAGGTCACAGGTGCTCAGTGGAACAATGATAAAGAAAAGCTCATTGATTTGTTGATACAATAGCCCTGACCATCCGTGTTTCATTGAGGTAATACCACCACAGAGGATAAAAGAACGCTGTTGGTGAATTCCAAAATCATGATTGACCCCCTCCCACATCGACGTGTGATCGTAACGCAAATGAAGTGTTGGGATCAACTTTGTAGTTTTGATGTGATTGCTTCATCTGACAGCTATTCTTAAAAGATCATCGTTGAAGGCAAAAATATTGTAAAATATCGTCTTGCCTGAATCAGGCATTAGTTGTTTCAGGAAAATGGATTCCATTTCAGCCAAGTTTCCATTTTATTTATTTTTTTAAAGTAAATGATGAATCTTAATGGATTATTTCTTGCTGTACTGAAAATATGACCCTAACACCGAAGTAGACACCAAGTGTGTGTGTGCATCACACCCCTTAAATCAATGTTTCTGTCGGATATTTCAATGAACAGCTGCTGAAGCATGTTGACTTATAAGACTGGTCCAAAAGACAAAGTTAAGAATGATATTGAAAGCAATCTGTCGGTAGCTTTGCTCCATTGCTTATCGATTCAGCGTCACTCAGCAGCCTACAAAGAAACCTTTCCAAACTCCTTGGCAAGCCATTTAAGAAAAGTGCCCCAAGCCAAAACGCTGTGCCTTTAAGATTAGATTTGAGCTTTGAGCGCAGTATTGACATTCAGTCATCGTTGAAATCAACTTTGGAGGGTTAAGTGACAGCCTGGTAAGCAAGCAATAGAGGGGTGTTATCATTTATCTCAACTTCTGCACGAGTGATCCATTAGCTCTAGTCCCGGTCATCAAACATTGTAAAGTATATTGTTACAAAGGGGGGCCGAGAGGAGAAGGCAGCACAGGAGGAAAATCAACAAGAAACAGAAAAAGACAGATAGTCAAGAGACAGACACATGGAGAACAGCATAAAGAAAGGACCTCTCCGAGAAGCTCCACATGCAGATCTTTGAGCACCACGGTGCCGTCCATTAGCTCTTCCTTCTCCAACAGCAACATAAACAGACGTCCTTCCATGTCTCCCAGAAGGTAGCGTGAGCCATTCGGGTCGACCCGGTTGTGACAGACGATGGTGCTTTGCTGCAAATCAGAGAGATATCCATTAAATAGTCGTAGTCGAGGTTGAAACTTGACTACGACTGACAGAAAAACTGACAAAAAATCATCATCATCCTCACCTCATGTATTATAAACACATTAATATATGAGCGTGTCAAAGTACAGCCGTAATGATCTGTCACTGTGTTCATTTCTCTCTCATTAAAACACAGCGCTTACATTTCTGCCTGCTGCCAAATAAGGGATATGTGCACAACACAACAGGAGTAAAGGTTGTGTGCAGCTTCAACAGTTTTGCTCCATGTCTATTAAAAACATAATGAGACACCCAGAGGTGTTAATATTGAAGAACTTCTTAAATTTACAGTTGGAAATCAACTGTTTGTTCATCTTTGTGCGTGATACTTATTTCCATTTACATTGGTCTCATTAAAAAAACACCATGTTGAGATATTACTTTTACATTAAATCACAACAACGCTCTCTGAAGGGCATATTTTGCTCAGGCAACACTGATTATAAATCAAAAATTAAAAACATCTTCACAATAAGATTAAGGGTGCATAAATGGTTTGCGATTATTAATAAAGTTGTGAACTCATTACGAACAATTAACCAGCAAGAGTAACAGGGACCTGTTGCTTGTTAAACAGCGAGCACACAGTCATACGTATAGCTTAATTTCTAAATAGAACGTACTGCAGCAACTGAACCCACATTGATTATTGTGAGCTATGTTATAAGTTGTTTAGAAATGTTTACAGCCTAATTAAAAACCTAATTAACCATACACCATAACCAAACATAAATCCTTTATAAAGATATTCTTATTGTAAAAAGAAACCAATATTTCCGGTTCTTCTATACTGATTTCTCAGCTCACATATACACATATTAGATACTACTTCCTAATTGAACAAAACCATTTTTAAACCCAGTATGCCCCTCACTGAGTGACAACAAAATATTTGATGAGAGATGCCGGAGAGTCAAAGTCTCCTGTCGTTTCCACAGCTGTGGGATAAGCTGGCTACAATTGCAGGCGTATTTGGAATTAAAATCACATAGTGTGACTGAGCTTTCTCCACTTTCTCTCGAATAGACAGCATTGTTATTGTCACATTGTCCACTCTAGAAGCTGAGTCAATTTCTCCCTTCATAGAGCCTTTACAAAATTATTTTCACAATCCTTCTTCCTCTCTTATCTTTTATCAAACTGGAGAAGCACTTATTTTACACCATACTGTAATATCCCTGTCAACAGAAGGCCAGGTAATTAGCTTGTTAGATTCTACAAGTCGGCTGTCCCGCCACAGACCGGTCTGCAAAAAAAGCATAGTTTGAGCTCAGGCGCATTCAGCAGACCTGTGTAGGCGCACCCTGTTGAGTTTGGCATTAGTTTTTCCACTTCTAAGCTTCCAAAAATGTATTTATACATTAAAGAAACATGCTTCGATGTTTTCTTGAAATTGCAGGAGGTGTCATGATCTTAGGCTGAATACCAATGTTTCATTAGGTATTTAACAAATCAAAATAATGCTTCATTTAGAGGTGGGGTGATTTCATTAGTCACACAGTGACAACAGCTGCTCCGCTACCTCTTTGCTAAAAACTCTGCTGAGCTGCATGTGCGATGCTACAATAGAAACCGAGTAACAGAGACATGACAGCTTGCAAAACAATTGAGAATTGGGTAAAGGTGCGGGCCGTTTAAGGCTTTTAAAGCCGGCGCTTATCATGGTGACAAAGATATGAGCTGTGGCAATGAGGAGACAACAAGACAACAGATGGCTTGGAAGCATTTGACGCTCCACCTGTGAATCATTTATTATTAGTGATGGTGAGGACAGAGTAGTGGTTGGGTCAGACAGCACTTGACAAAAAGTAATGGGTGGCTGTGGCTCAGGAGGTAGAGCAGTTGTTCTGATCGGACGATGGGTACTTCGATCCCCGGCTCCAGTGGTCTAAATGTCTTGGGTGAGACACTGCCAAAGACAACTGCCAAAACGTCATTTATTTTTTGGGACGCGGTAGGAACGCTGTAACCTCCATAAAACTGCAGAATAGATATTTGCAACCCACCTCCCCAGAGGTCAGCTCTTTTTGTCAGAACAAAGCCCCCCGTGTCATTCTGATCCAGGAGGAATTTCACACCTGCCATTCCAAACTCATGAGAAAATGTCAATTTTGGATTAACTTTGAAAACAAATGACACATAAATCAAACTGATAGTTAAATTACCAACATGGCCAATAACTCAAGTAATTGCAATTTCCTCTACAGTGGTCATAACAAAGCTCTTTAACTCTATTATGTCCTAATACCTTGAAAATGTCCTTCCTAAAACGTCTGAAGCCATGGCTGCAAAACACATCAGGACCGAGAGAGAACATTTTCTAATTATAGCGGTAGGATGTTGCTGTGGAGCTCCACGGGGCTTTGATCTTTGCTGGATATGAGCAGAGCAGCAGCGACTGCACCTCACTCATGATGACATAAATCTAAAAGCAGTGGTGTGTGGGGAAATAAAGTCATCATCGCAGGAGTTTTTAAACTTGCCTTTAAATGCAGCTTTAATATCATCACAATTAAACCAACATGAGCACCGCCGGGTCATCTAAAATATAACAGACTTTCTGACGACAGCCGCACTGGCATCATTTTATTATTATTAATAAAATTATTATACACTTGGGATTTGATTTCTCATAAAACCGCCATGCTGGAGCCTCTTCTTCTTCTTCTCTCCTCTTTTCTTTGAAAAATAACTAGTGCCGTGAAAATAAATGTTTGACCATAATAGTGTGCAAATCTGGCGCCCAATGCGGTCCTGAGTTCATTACCGCGGTTACCATAATTTT
This sequence comes from Lophius piscatorius, assembly GCA_009660295.1. Taxonomy (NCBI): domain Eukaryota; kingdom Metazoa; phylum Chordata; class Actinopteri; order Lophiiformes; family Lophiidae; genus Lophius; species Lophius piscatorius. The sequence goes on from VRLP01004455.1 coordinate 38,674, forward strand.
TTAAGTTTATTTCTTTGCTGGTGAAAGCTACAAGAGTTTGTGTTTACTTGGAGCATGACCTCATTTCCCACCATATCGTGTTGATAAGCTGTGGTAAGAATCAATCTCTACGTCCAGAGTCCTAACATGAAATTAATATTTAAAAAAAAGCCTGATTCTATGCTGCATCTCTGAATACAGGACAGAAAGTCATGGTGGCACATTACTTCCACTTCACAAACCAATTTAGCTTAATTTAAGGTATAGACGGTGGTGGAATGCAATTAACTACTCTTACTCAAGAACTGTACTTAAACACAAAATTTGAAGTACTTGTACTTAACTTGAATATTTCCATTTCATGCAACTTTATACTTCTACTCTCCTGAATTTGCCTGAAAGCTGTAGTTACTACATCATTTTTAGATTCAAATTTTTCATAACCTTCTTGAGCAAATAAAACCAAGTATTAATAAAAGGGTTGATTTTTACTGTTTTTGATAAACTGAAGTTATACTTCAGTTGTGTGCGTCTTTATGGGCTGAGAAGGATCTGCTACTCGTAATCTTCTAAACATCATAAAAAGCATCTTGCATTATCCTAAAAATGTCGCAAAGCTGTAAACAATTTGATTTTAGGAAAAACTGACTTTTTAGGGATATGTGATTCTCACAATAGAAACACCAAACTGATTTCCAAACTGGGTCCGTTGGGACCCAGAAAGGGAACAGCGAATGACAATGATGCTATAAGCAAGACATGATATTCTTGTAGATTAAACTACTCAAAAGCAGACAAAGTAATTAGATTACCTAAACCTTTATCATCTACAGCAATGACAGTTATCCAAAAACACTACAAGGGAACATTCTACTGCACGAGGAGTACTTTCTCTTTGATACTTTAAGTGCATTTTGCTAATAATATATAGTTTTAAATGCAGCTTTTTACTTGTAGTGGAGTATTTTCACATAATAGTACAAGTACTTTTACTTAAGCAAAGGATCTCAGTACTTCATCCCCCACTGGGTACGAAGAGATGTTTGTATTTGTTGTTGGGATGTAACCGCATGCATTACATTTCTATAAATGTTACAAAGTGTTAACAAATGCTTGTATCATGACACAGACACAATTCATTGTTTTATAAATAAATCATGTATTATGCGCAAGCTTCCCTGCAGAGGCAGTAGCTTCACATGAGACTTAAGTTAAAGCCCTATCATTTGCTTTGAGTCCCAATTATGAAAGTAAAAAAACAGAATATAGTTGTACACTGTGAAATTAAGATTATCCTCAATGTGTCAGTAGATTCTGTTTAAATTCCAGACTCAAATATCCTGAAACTACCTGTTGAATGTTGAATCATCTGAAACTGAGCGACGACGCGTTCATTGAGATAGACAACAAAAAGAGTGCACTATCAGTAATTATTACTTCATGTCTTTACCTTGATGGTAGGTGGTGCAATAGCCAAGTATTTGTCTCCATTGTGGTAGGTGATGGATTCTTGTCCTATGATTATAGCTCCACCAAATGGCTCCGGCACTAAAATACAACAACACAAGCAGGAGAGTCAGAGCTAAATCTGTACAGATTGAAAAACAACTATTATATTCTACACAGATATACATTGACGAGGTTATAACATTGTTATTATAAAACAATTACCTGCCGTCAGTTCATCAATCTAGTCGTTAAATTGTCTCCGCTACACCATCGTCATTGTACACCATTGCCTGTGTACTACGTACCCTTTAAATATAAATGTCTCCCATGGTCTGAGTAGTGTTAATAATAAAATAATACATTTTATTTATAACACACTTTAAATTTGGGAATCAAATCTCAAAGTACTACAAGGTAAATGCAGATAAAAGCATCAATAAAAAATATAATAATAATATAAAAATATGACAAAAAAGCAGCAACGTTAATTAATAGTTATAAGTTCTGCTAAAAAGGAAAGTTTTAAGTCCTTTTTTAAAAGTCTCAGTCGTCTGTGGAGTCCTCAGATGGTCAGGGAGGGCATTCCACAGACGAGGGGCAGTAGAACAAAAGGCCCAATCACCCATCGTGTTGAGCTTAGTCCGGGGAAGGAGGAGGCGGTTAGAGTGGGTAGAACGGAGGGATCGTGTTGAGGTCAGTGGGGTGAGTAGTTATTTTAGGGGGCGGTGCATTGCCATGGATGCACTGGATAAAAACTACAACTGAGTTGTAGTTTTTATCTTTATAAATTTATTTAAAGAGTGTCAATGTAAAAGAGCATATTATTGCATATCTTTCTATATAGTTTTAGCTATCTTTCTGAGTACACACCGTTATTCACTTCCATTTCCGCCTATAGAAGAAGAAATTCTTTATAGATCACACACAGCCATTCACGGTAAAAACGTATTGAAATTATTTCTCTGCGTTTGACCCAACCCTGAGGCAGCAGTGGGCAAGCCCATTTGAAGTGCCCAGGGAGCTAGGGTTTCAGGGTATGCTCAAGGACCCCATGACAAGTACCCTGGTTGGACTGGAACCACTTAGCCGCTGTTACGTTTATAGATTCTCCTCTAATCTTCGCCTTCTGACATTCAACACTAAACATTTTCATAAACACAATTTTGTACATCAAAACCAAGGGAGTTTACATTCCTACTGATCCTAGGCAAGGGTAAAAGTCAAAAGACCTTTAATTTAAAATGTAAGGTAGAGTTAAGCTGTCACAATCATAATAGTTTAATCCGACAACTTATTATCCAACAAATAATTGCAAACATCAAGCAGTGGAAAACAACATGGAAAGGGTGATAAAAAAAAATGACATTTTTGTTCCAACCAAATTATTTTTGCAAGGCTGAATAGAGGCAATTCTAATCATGATGCAAAACATTTTTTCTTTTAATTTTTAATTTTAGTATTTATTGAGTGAATGATGCCCAGGTATTTTAAATCTGATAGTAATGGATGGTTTATCATTTCAATAATTACAGGGTGTAAACTCTGTCCATTTAGAGCAGCCTCTATCATTAAAAATTGAAGTTACCATCTTCTGCCTATTTTAGTCCACCATTATAGTTCATAGGCTCATCAGAGTAATAATATATACAAATAAGGAATTTAATCTACTCGTCCCAATTAAAATAGAGCCCCCTGGGGATATCCAGTGACTGCTGTGAACAAAACATCTGGCCACGAGGGAATGACCTTCTGACAGCCTGGAAAGACAGGTGGCAGGAGGGAAAAACCTCCAAAGGGCCAGCCATAGGATAGCCATAGCAGGACTGATTCACTGAAATTCAAACACTCAAAAATGTCCAACATCCGTGACGGACATTGGACATAACTGTAAGAAAGACATTCCATTTCATTAAAAGTTTCCATTTCATTGAAAGTGGTCGCATATAAAGATGACCCTACAATGGTGATAGCCAACCATAATTACGGTGTGGAAGTTCCACGCGTACCTGGCTACGGGCGCAGGCGGAGGGGATGACAGCTCTTTAGGGGACAATATAGACATTCAGATAATGAAGACAGGGACAATGAGAAGGCTATCTGCTTTGTACTGGAGAATACATTGGTTGCGCCTGGGATCAAGCAAGGCAGCAAGAAGTGTGTCCCTGACCTTGCATCAACCATTACTTCTTAAGAAGCAGGTTGAGTCAGTCAAGTGAAGTTCAGCAGTACCAAAGCCTGCAGAATATCAAGTCCCCTTCACAGTAGAGGAGGAGGAGGAGGAGGAGGAGGAGGAGGCAGATACAGCAGAGCGCCAGGGCCCCGGCCTACCACAATCAGAACCATCTATAAAAGACAACGATCAGGCATCTCGGGCTGCAGGATGAAGGCACCAACTGGATGCCTGGAGGGGAGGGACAGCAACTCGGCCAGCGCTGCCGGCTGGACAACAAGAGAGCATTGTGGATAAGGGCCGAAACCCTCTGCGAAGGTTTGGTACCTCCTGATGATCTCTTATGAGGGCCAAGCCCTAAAGCCTTCATCCCAGCTAGAACTTATGCTCAGGATCAGGTCTTAGGTACATACTAGTAATCGATTTAATAACCTCGTTCTTATTTGTAACAAATAAAGGTAAGAGACATTTATTAGCACTGTCTCGTTTATTTTTATAGTCACTGCATAGATTTAGCTCCTCCGGAGATAAATAATCGGAGCTGATAAAGGTCAACTTAATTCTCTTCATCACTGACACTGTTTTATCAAGTTTCATTTAGAGATGAATGGAGGCCCTTCTGACAATTATGCAAAATAATTGCATTTAACTCAAATAATTGCAGTCAGATGTTGATGTAATATTTGTGACAGGCCTACCTGGGATGACCATGGACGCCTCAGCTTCCACATTCTCTTGTTTCCAGGGGCCCTTGTTAAACTCCTTCTCCCTCAAAGAGACCTCATAGGTCTTTACGTGGCGGCCCTGAGGGTCCTATGATACATGAAAGAACGACATGTTACATAAAATGAGGAAGTATAAGCTCTGTGAGCGAGTCTCGGTGTAATGAATGGCTTGCTTATAATGAAAAAGGTTCACACACATGTCATGCCAGACAAAATCTGTCCATTTGTGTTCCAATATTGCTATGGACTTATGGCAGGGACACACCTAAATAAGCTATAATGTCCAGCAAGATAACTGCAAGCTAGTAAACATGAACAGTCTGGGTTTAAAAGGTTTTAAAATGGGATATTATCTTGGCCATAACAACTCAAGCAAAAACACACAATGCACATGGGTGCCACTGAATGTAAATATCACACACACACACACACACACACATCTGAGCACTACTCCTCTTACAGTACCTGGTAGATGAAGCAGACAGTCGGAGCCTGACAGCCGTGCAGGAAATGAACATCGATAACCTGCAGTTCCTCTAGTCTGATGTTGAAGGCCTTGAGCTCACGATTGTCCCGGTCCAGTGGGATCACTTTGAACAAACCGTCATACAGCCGCAGGCCAATCATCCGGCATTCTGGGTCGACAATTCCAATGATACCTGTTTCTGATGGACGCCCGATACGATCCTGAAAAACAGACTTTGGTTAGGAAGGGTGTCTCGCCATCCATTGCATGTTAGACAAAAACGCTCTTCAAAACTGATGACAACAGGAGAGCGAGAAAAACATTACTAGCTCTTATGCTTAAAAACGTGATCTAAACCAATAACAGAAAGGAAAAGAAAACATTTCAGCTCATTATACTAATATGAATAAGATTGATGCTACGTGCCTTTAACCAAGGTTATTGACAGAAAGTCAAATACCTGGCCACTTTCATCTTAACAAACTAAACTGAATAACAAACTGAACTGATTGGAATCCATATTCACTAAGCAGATAATAATCCTGTGAATGCCATTAATAGAATTTGTCCTTCTATCTCACTCACCTGGACGTTGCCATGTGCGCGGGTGATTATGTCAATGCTGTCCCCATTCTGTTTGTATTCTAAGATGCAGGCATTGTATTTGGATGTTAGAATGAAAAGCAGGTCTTTGCTCTCACCCTGAACAAATGACAAGACAAAAAAAAAAATCACCTTTGTCATATTACACCAATCAATCTTTCAAATTAAATGAAATCAACCTAGCACTGATGAACTATCTGGTTTATCAGTGCCATATTAGTAAAGAAAACTACTTACAGCAAATATTCTACTGGGTAATCTTTACCAAAATCTATGAACAGTATATTTCACATTACATTTATAGCTGTTTCATGAGCGCTCAAAGTCAATTTCTTTTCACAGGAAAATAATATCTGCAAGCACATAAACTCTTTTTCTGAAGAGAAAACATTCTTGCGCAAAGAGAGAATAACTTGACTTGAGCAGACAAATGTATTCTCTGCTCAATAAATGCATTTCCAAGATAGGTCTTAGCAATACACAAGCAGAATTACAATGTCTCTTGCTCAGATCTCATCTCCGTGCGGTAGACACCTGTGCTCTCGCTCAGTGTCAAAAGAGATATTTGTCTGTGCACAGACATCTAATTCCATTTCTTTATAACGTTCCTGAAAATTGTACAGTGTGTGTAGCTTGAAGAGCAACAACTGGAGACAAATGTATTTTGTATCAGCCTATTCTGATTCTGATACTCTACAGATCTTCAATGAGATCAACAACAAAAGCAGTTCATCTAACAGCCCACGACATGTACCTTTGGCCTGAAGAGCTCCATGACGGCAATCATTCCATACATGCCCACTTCTTTGACGGGCCTCAGCCCCTCTGCTGTGACCACATAGATCTCCAAACGTGTGTTTTTAGCTATGAGCAGATTAAGGTCGTCTGCAGAGGTGAAGTGACCTGTTGAAGCACCAACAATTATAGCTTGTTAATCACGCTGGTATTTAGTTGAAAAAATGGAGAGAACAGTGGCTGAGAAAGGTGGGCATACAGTAGATCATCAAAAGAGCAGGAGAACAATAATGACGACGTCAAAACCATCATTTTCTTAAACAATTGTCGACTCATTTTTATTCATAGCGCATATTGACAAACAACAGGAATCAATCCAAAGACCTCTCATTCAAGGAAGATATACAAGACTCCAAAAAACAAGAACAAAAATCAAATGATTTTAGGGTTTTTTATTGAGTAATAATTATTTAAGTAGTGAAACTGCTTAACCTTTACTTTATTTTTATTAAAATAGATAGAATGTTATTGACTAAACAGTGAATCCTTCTATGGAATTAACTATCGATCATAATTACTACTTTTAAGCTCTAATCATGCTTGATAAGAATCCATATCAATTCAGTAGGCTTTAAGCTAACACAGTTTTTAACACAGAGATATTAGAATTAATTAGAATGCAAACAATCACAACATCAACATTTCAGTAGTAAAAGTAGTAGTGTCAAAGTTTAAAAAATCTATAAATATTTTAGAATGAATGTGATGATATTTAGGACTACTGATGCATGTAGAATAGGCTTTATTTTTGTATGATAAAATCTTATAAAATGAATGTATGCAGTCAGCCTAGGAACAATCACATCCCATCGAAAATAACCTGAGCCATACAAAACAGTTAAACTAATATATGTTTTTCTTTTTACCAACATAATATAGTTTGTATCATTAGAATAATGGAATAAGCAGAGAATATGTCACATTTAAACCTAATTTAAAAAAAAATTGTTTTTGTTTTTGCTGTGTTGATAAATCACTGCAAAAAATGTATAATGGCCAAACAGGGTCATGTCGCTCAAATACAATTACAAGTATTTTTTAAACTTAATTTAAATATAGAGCTATACAAATTTAGGTACGATTCCCTTTTCTTAAAAACATGTGTTCAAATCAAATCGGATCAGTCAATTAAGTAAACATTCAATAGTAAACAGTACACAATACAATTTGTTGTAAGTTAGGAGAGGTTTTTAACACAGATATGAAAATATATAAAGAATCACCTAAAACTAAATTTATAATCAAAGATTAAAATCTATATTTATATTGGGAATGTTGCGATATTTAGGACAATTACAGCATCTAAAAGATATTGAGACTAGGCTTGCAATAGCAGTGCAAGTCTCTTAAGTGGAAACTTACAAATTCCACTTACGCTGTCAGTCTACTAACAATCACGTCTAGCAACTCTCATCACAGATAACCTGTGCCAAACCTTTCATTAAATTAAATTAAAATAATAGATGACCAGATAGACATAAAATATAGTAAATGGAACAAATAGTAATAATTTCATTTACCAAAAATGTTGTACTCTTAATTATTAGAATAATGAAACAAGCAGGGAATGTGTCAAATTTTTACCAACAAAAAAAGACTGTGTTCTTGTTAACTCACAAGATTTTAGAAACTTAATTCACAACTAATAATTTAAGTCAGTGAAACTGCTTTTACTATATTAAATGTAATGTTAGTCATTGTAGGGTCCATAACATGTTCAGTCCATCAAGTAAACACTCAACAGTGAATATTACTGTTGATCTCAAATCCTGCCTCATACTACATCACTGCAATTATTTTTGAGAAGGCAGGGGTTATTAATAGCTAACAAAGGCAAGCCATGTTTAAAAATGAAAGTAGTCATAGCATATGGACATTATCACACAATGAGCTTAACTCTTAGCAGAAGAGTGAGGACAACGGGAAAAAGATTTGACATAAAATAATACAATGCTGTGAGAACATTCAGAAGTCTGGCTGAAGCTTCACACAGTTTGAAGGATAGCGTTTGGATTTAGTAGGATAACATTTACGGTTTGTACGATGGGGTTTCTGTTTTTGCAGGATGCTGTTTATAGTTTGAAGGATGATGGTTCTATTTAGGAAGAGGATGTTTACCAGCCTGCAGGAGCGAGTGACTCTGCTAAAGCTAAAGCTACATCCAGAATATTTGACACCGTCTATCGGACTGTGTGCGCGTTTCAGCAGGAAAGGTACAAAAAAGTGAAAGGCGTGGGCGCAAAGAAGTGGACACAGCTGATTACGCAGTGTGTAGAAAGTAAACATTAGCCAAACAAAGCTCGATCAGGCCCGTGTGGAGATATTCACCCTCAGCGCGGGAGCTGGGCGAACACGCAGCAGGTAAACCGTGAACACCGTGGATTTATTTACCTGTGATACAGGCGTTCACTGCCGTGGGCTTCTGGGCTGTTACCACGTAGTTGTACGACATATCGGCAGAGACAAAGAGATAAACACCAAACTTGTGTTTTAATGTCACAACAGTGACAAAATCATTGATGATAATCACAGACCCGGAAGTAGTTAGCTGAGCATGGGCAGTAGAAGGTCAGAGCGTTTGGATCAGAGTGTTTGAATTAGAGCGCCCCCCTCTGGCCTGAAGGATAGTCCACCGAGATTTTATGTACCAGCCAAGCATCTGCAGCATTTAGCAGTAGTAGAAATATTAATAATAGTAGACGAGTATTTGAGTACTGCAATAGAAATACAAAAAAACATTTGAAGTTCGGGGCGGATTGTACCATGCTCATTGAGCTATAGAACCTCCTGTCTAGTAACTGAATATGTGACTTCTTTGTGACATGAAACTTGTCATATTTGATGTCTCTGAAGTGCAATTGATGTCTTTGATGTTACTGTGACATGTAGCTTGATGACTTTGATGTCTCTGACATGCTATTTGGTAGCTTTGACATGTCACTTAATGATTGTGCTATCTCTGTGACATGAACTGGTGAATATTTAAATTAAGAATTGCCACATTGCCTCTAAAATATTGAGCACATTAAGCTAATTCTAATTGTTTCCTGTGGGATCTTTTAAACTTTTTTGTGATTTTTTTGCATACAATTTCTTGCCAATTGTCATCAAAACTGAAAGCAGAGAACTCGCGATTAACATGTGCATTTTGATGTATATCTTTTATATGATCTGCTTAAAAAGTGTACCGTCCGATTGACGTCCGACAGAAAGATCCTTGTCACCCGGCCAAAGAGAATGTTGTTTGAGGTGATTGTGATGAGAATAGCCATAGAGTAACAAAGAATTATCATTTCCTCTGAGATAAACTGCAGGCCCCGCGACCTTGAACAGGATAAGCGGTAAAAGATGATGACTGAATGCATGAGCTAATAGCTTAATTCCAATGTAACTTTAATTACCAAAATCAGGAAAGCTCACCCGGCTCTCCTGGTAATTATACAACAGCAACTGGCTTTGGAAAGCATGGTTTTCTATTATTAAAATAGGGAAGTTTTATGTGGGAAAAAACAACAACAACATCACTCTGCTGTGTTGACAAACTCATAATAATAATAATAATAATAATACATTTAATTTATAATGCACTTTACATTTGGATCAAATCTCAAAGTGCTACAAAGCAAAAGCAGATAAAAGCATCAATAAAAAATAAAATAATAACTATATAAAAGCCTTATCAAAAAGCAGCAATGTTAATTAAGGTTATAGGTTCTGCTAAAAAGGAAAGTTTTAAGTCCTTTTTTAAATGTGTCAGTCGTCTGTGGAGCCCTGAGATGGTCA
>VRLP01004456.1:0-48643 GCA_009660295.1 Lophius piscatorius
TAAAACATGAAGTATGAGAGTAAAATATGAAGTATCAGAGTTAAACATGAACTATTAGATAAAACATGAAGTATTAGATCAAACATGAACGATTAGAGTAAAACCTGAAGTATTAGAGTAAAAAATGAAGTTTTAGAGTAAAACTGGAAATATTAGAATAAAAGATGAACTATTATAGTAAAACATGAAGTATGAGAGTAAAACATGACGTATCAGAGTAAAACATGAAGTATTAGAGTAAAACATGAAGTATAAGTATAAAACATGAAGTATTAGAGTAAAACATGAAGTATTAGAGTTAAACATGATGTATCAGAGTAAAACATGAAGTATTAGATTAAAAAATGAAATATTAGAATAAAACATGAAGTATCAGAGTAAAACAGGAAGTAGTAGAATAAAACAGGAAGTAGTAGAATAAAACATGAACTTTTAAAGTAAAATATGAAGTATTAGAAAAAACATCGAAAGAAAGCCCTCAAAGCCGTGTCAGACCTCACACTGGTCCAGTGGATACCGAGTTCCTTGTTGTCCATATGGTCAGAGTGTGTAGGCAGGCCCTGGATGATGAAGGTCTTGTTGCCACTGATTGGTATCAGGTTTTTTCAGACTTGAACCCACTGAGAACCTCCGTGACGTTCTGTATGGCTGCATCAGATGCCAGGAGCTCACTGATGTTCTGATCCAGGTGTGGGAGGAGATCCCCCATGACACCATCGTCCGTCTCATCAGGATCAGGTCCAGATGTTATCATGATTGAGTTCCGGCAAATGGATGTCAAAGGTCAAACCCACTACTGAGACACATTATGAGTTGTTGTGATGAAATTCACTCCATTTGGATCAGAACCTGTAGTTTCAGTTTTCCACTTTTGCTTGGTTTTGGTTTCCAAAACCCCCCTAATTTTTTCCCTCCTTCTTGTGCAGAGTTGATCAAATTGATATTTGATCCTTTCTTTTCATGACATATAATATGTGGGCATTGTAATGAATGCATTCATATTAATCAAACATATTTGTCTTCCTGTTGGTGGGTGATGAGATAAGAGGGGGTCTGACGGGCTCAGGTCCTCCTGCGTAATATTTTTCTGATCTTTGTAACTCCTGGAGTCTCTAGCAGCAGGACCTGCTATGTGGACACAGCGTCTCAAACACATACCTGCCATTCCTCCACGGGTCAAGCCTCTCGCTCAAATTGATGTGGTGAAGGTCAGGCGATACCGTCGAGCCGGCCAGCGACAAAGATGAACGGAATGTCTTTGTCTAACACTAATTTCTAAATCCATTAAAAATTAGAAATCCTTTATTGATCACATACAGTCACGCACAGAACAACATAGAGAAACTATTTATCTGCACCTGACCCCTCCCTGAGGGAGCAGTGGGCTCCCGGGGAGCTGGGGTTTCAGGGTCTCGCTCAAGGCCCCTATGACAAGTAGACCCCGGTGGGACTCGAACCGGCTACCTTCCGATCTTCAGACTGGGAGACGGCTGCTCCACCCACTTAGCTACAGCCGGCCGACGTCGTTGGAGAATGTGGGCATTAACACATTCTTTGCAGTTTTGGTTGCATTTGATCACTAACACGCTGCACACATTTCTTTAGTTATGACGCTCTGCGAAAACAAAAACACTGAAAAATGTGAACATATGCTACATTTGACAAAAAGGTAAAACTGAAACTTTTCGCTGTAAATGTTGTAAAATTAACCAGCAGCAGCTTCACCAGTTTGTTTGAATTTTTAGAATAAAAATTTACGTACATCACGAGAACTAAACCCTGCAGTTCACAACTGTATATTTACAAGGAATACTGGAAACACTTCTGTCATTTCTCACACAAGTAAGAAGAATACTACGTATTTTACCCAGGAGGAGCAAAGAACGGGAAATGGCACCAAGATAGGATGGATTAGTGAAAACCTATCAACCAGGATGCTGATTTCTTCTTCTCATGCCTGTGGCCTCAAACACTTTGGTTTGAGTGGGTTGAATGTTGTCCTTAACATGTTTTGGCGATAAACGTGTTTTGTCAAGATGCTCTCCTGCTTAAACAGATATTTGGACAAAATCGTTTCTCAGGTCGGGGTGGGTCTCGTCGCAGTGATGAATGCTGTTTGGTAAGTTTTAGGATATGGTTTCTAAGGGGGCAAATACTTATCCATGTAGACCCATATGCTTTCAGAAAACCTTTTTGATTACATTTAAATATTTTAAATTGTAATTCAGCTTAAAAATATGTGTTTAATAAGGTTATCACTATGTTTTATGTTGATTTTATTAGATTATAGTTTATACACACAAAAATAGAAGAAACCAGGGGGCTTTTTGGCAGCACTGTTTAAAGCACCAAATCATATTTTTCCAAAGAAAAAGTAAGTCTAGTTCATTGTCTTCATTCTACAGAGACCCCAAAACTCTCCCATGTGCAAGGACTAGATGACAGTGGGGAGGGAACACTGCCTTTAACAGTTAGAAAACTCCGAGCAGGCCCCTTATGCATTAGTTCATGCGTTCAACCAATCAATGGACATTTAGAATTCCCCAGAGAGCCAAACCCGTCAGCTGTTTGGAGATACATCAGTCAATCATACATAGACGCCAACCTTCATTAACGTAAGGGGCGACAAGTGGTTGGCCAGTGTATTTCCCTCTGCGTTAATAACTGGACTAGACCCACCCAGACCCATGACTGAACTACCAGCCCTGTTCAGTCTCATCATTTCAGTAGACCGTCTCCAGAAGCAGGAAGGTGGCTTCCAGGTCACACAAAATCAGAAGACATGCCAAAATCAAAAGAAATCCAGAAGAAATGACAAACAAGGTGACAGAAACCCACAAGCCTGGGAAAGGTTCCAAAGCTATTTTTTCAGGTGGTTCTGGGACTGTGGATACGCAGATCCACAGTGAGACACATCGTCTACAAACGGAGGGGACTTGGAACAAAAGTGACTTTCCAAGAGAATAGTGGAAGTCATTCTGGAAGTCAAAAAAGATAAAAAGAAAACGTTCAAGGAACAGCAGGATTCTCGCAGTCTGGGGTCCAAGTCAGCGGGGGGTCACCGCAGGGTCACACATTGTCAATAAGATTTGAACCACGGGCGAGAGAGAGAGAAAGAGAGAGAGAGAAAGAGAGAGAGAGAGAGAGAGAGAGAGAGAGAGAGAGATATTCTTATTTCCACAAAACAAACTTCAACAAAAACACAACAACAGAATCATGTACGGGGAATATATTATATATTATCATTGATGTTAATTTATCAATTTAAGGGTAATTAAGAGTAGTAATATTATTATTTATTAACAACAATATGAGATGACTATTGAAAGTAAACAAAGCAATGAAACAACTTGAGGAGATATATCTTATATCTAATATTTTATATTTTACTCACTAGGGGGCTTTTTCTCTGGAAAACCGTCACCCGGACGGAACTACTGGGATCGGCCACGACCCGCTTGAACCGGAAAAGTGGACGGGTCACGTTCCGCTGTCCTGGTCAAACCCCGGGCAGGCCCAGTTTCATATTTATACGGGTTAAAGGGAATATTTCTGTTTCTGTTATTGAATTGGTGTGTGTGACAATAACTTATTCATTTGAGTATAAATTAACTTAAAAGGAAGTAAGTTACTTATGAAGGACTGCATGCTTTTATACATTATTTATATATTTTTTTTTAAAATTTTTACGTCCAGGATAAATATTTTTTCACTCAAACATGATCTCAGTAAGTGTTAAGAGTTTGTGTCTCAGCTATTTGAAAGACACTGGGAAGAAACGTAGAAATGATCGTACGAGTCTCCACACTCAGCATAAAGTAGCTTTTAGTAAACCCATACTGTCTAATATTTACACAAGGTAGCTTAAACACTCCATGGTTAACCTGTTTTTGGTTGTTTTTGGTGCTGGATAGATAAGTTTGAGGTTTTGTTCAACAAATCCTCAAGCAGGCAGGGGCCCAAACATCAGGAGGCTGTTGGAGCTAAATATAGACGGAGCCACGCTTCACTTCACACGCCGTCATTAAGGTGGTCTACAGAGGCGAAGGTGCCGTGAGAGATGGGCCGTCTCATGGCTGCCTGAATCAATATTTGCCTGTTCTATGTTGAGCGCTGTCTTGTTGCTGGAAATGTGCACTGTTTGAGACAGGCCATTCCACACCAGAGAGCCCTCAGCTGCTTCTCAGTGGGTTCTCTGAAATCCACCCTGATAAGATGTTCAGTGAATCAAAGTATAAAACCGAAGTCTAAACTCTCTCTAAACCCAGAAGTACCCTTAAGTCTGAGGTCCATACAAGGTGGCCAAGATACGTCTGAAGCGTGAGAAGTTGAATAAAAACATAAGTTCTCTGTGTTTGCCAGATTGATTTTGTGGGAAACTACTTTTCATTGTAAATATGAACATAGTTGGATCTCGTGTTTCATTGTATATGGCTCAAGAAGTGAAGGGAACACTGAAATCACGGTCCGGGTCGCGATGAAAGAAACATCGAGTTGAAAATCTTTACTGATATACATTGTTTAATTTGTTCAGGACAAGATAATTCAAGAACAATCAATGGAAATCAAAATCATGGAACCATTAAGGGCTGGATTCTAAATGATACCAAAAGCAATGTGAAAAACTCAAATCACAGGTTCTGATCCAACTCCAGTGAATTTCATCACAACAACGCATCCCTCTACACACTCAGAACAAAACCACCTACACCCTCAGAACAAAACCAGCTTAACATTCAGAACAAAACCAGCTTCACCCTCAGAACAAAACCAGCTTCACCTTCGGAAGAAAAGACCCAAACACTCTCTGAAGAAGAAGGTAAATTAAAGCTGCAGTCAGCGATAATGTGTCCTTGCTCCTGGGAGCCAGGATAAATATTTATCCTGGCCGTCGGGCGGTGCACAAACTTCTACTGGTTTGATCGTTCATACCTGACGCTTACTCCATAAGGACACCACAGCATGAATCTCTCAATTTTCCAATGATGATTTTCAATTGACTCTCGCTTCCTTGTGCTGGCAGGTGGCGCTATCAATGTAACTAATTGTTGTCATATTTGTATCTTCCGGGGCGAGACTCTGATCCACCATGTGGAGTCTGGTAAGATTGGACAATGGAAAGTGTCTTTTTGAGTACACAGGTTAAATGGCGAGTTTCATTCCGCCATGGCCACGCCTTTGAGGTTATGAGAAAAACCTTTGATAAATTGTTATCCTCCATGCTTGGAGATCATTTTCACAAAACTTCATGTTGATCAGATCAAATCCTTATGACTGGTTTGATCAAATACATCACTGAAAAATTGATACAAACATACGTAAAAATCATTCATTCAAATACTGTTTACTTTAGGTCATGGCTCCAAGAAGCTTTTTTGTAGATCATGTTAAGATAGACATGTATACAAAGATTAATATTTCTAGGTGACAGAAAACAGAGGAGCTGCTTTCTTTTAATATTGTAGGGGGCGCTGTAGAGCCATTTTGCCACGTTCCTTTCTGAAATCCTTATATCATCGCTTTCATTCCATTCAGAACTTTGTAGCATGTTTAACCTTTCAAACAACAAATTCCTTTTTAGGATAGTTTGCTGAGTTGTTACGGCAACAAAATTAATGAAAAAGTCATTTATATGAACAACAGTTCATATTTTACATGGCGCTTCTATAGTCTGCTGGAACACTCAAGGCGCTTTACATTGTGAGCCAGCAATCACACACACATTCACAGAAACATTCACACACACACGCACATTCACAGAAACATTCACACCACACACACACATTCACAAAAACATTCAAACATACACACACATTCACAAAAACATTCAAACATACACACACATTCACAAAAACATTCACACTCACACACACACACACATACAGTGATGATAGAGGCTGCCATGAAGGTGCTACCTGCTCATCAGGAGCAGTAACCATTCACGCCATCATTCGCACAAACATTCACACACACACACACAAACACACACATGCAATGCGGTTTAGTTTTTGAACAACAGCCATATGCTTTTGCCAGCAACAGAGCTTAGATCACCTTCATCATAAGTTCATGGAGAGGAAGGGCTTTGGACTGGGCCACATCAGTTTGGGATCATCAGCCTGTTGTTTACTCTTCTTATGATGTCTTTGTTCGCGAGATGAAGAACGTTTCTACCACCCTGTGCAGGATACAGATGCATCCAAGCGGCTCTTTTAATCCGCTATGGGATTCTTGGTGGAGTAGAGTATGCAGTGGTATTTAGGACTATTGCAGCTGAGACACGATGGAATAATGAGTCTCTTGTGGAAATGGGCTTAATGAAGATATTAAGGATGAGCTAGCCGCCAGAGATGAAACAAACACAAATACACAGTAGTTGTATTATTTATTAAGGTAGCTAATAGGATGAGAGAAAGACTCATTACCTTCACCAGTCCTCTTCTCCACACTATAGTTATCCTCCAGCGCAGTCTCCAGCTTCTCAGGCCACCGACTGATCTTCCTCTACCTTCCCCGGACATTTTCTCTGCACCTGTTCCCTCCGGCCAAAGAAAGGCCTCACCATAAGACGTGGGAGCACTGGTGGGTCGGAACTTGTCTTCCTCTATCCCACATGTGCGTTTTGGGGCATCCATTTTCTGGAAACAGGAAGTATTTCCTCTGCTTGCTGTTGTGGATTCTGGCGCAGATGATAATTTTCAGGGATTTAAACTATTCTTCACAACGGAGTATAACGCTTTGGATGGATCACTGTTGGCTGAAGTGTCTCCACAAACAGCTCCGGTTCAACTCATCGTTTCTAGTAATCATCATGAAGTCCTTTGTTTAAACCTCAGATCCTCACCAAACACTCCAATACTGGGATAACCTCGGCTTCATCTTCGGCCCCGACTGGACTGGAAGGCCTACAAAGTCGTAGTGTGAGTTATTTTTGTCATCCTACCTGTTAACAGTCATCTATACTCCAAAGGTAAAGGACACCCCTGCTCTTCCCCCAGACTATTTTCAGAAGTATTTGCCCTCTTCTTACTGCCCGATGACCCTACGATTGTGCTGAATACTTCCTTCCTGTAGCTCCTTTACCTACCAGCAGACTATATAACCTGTCTGGACCAGAGCAAGAGATCATGAAAAGATACACGTATGCTCTCTAGCTGCTAGCATAATTCGACCATCTTCCTCCTCAGTTGGTGCAGGTGTCTTTGTAGAAAGAAAACACCACTCTCTCTGTCCCTGAATGGACTTTTGAGGCCTGAACAATATCATTGTCAAAAATAAGTATCCTTTACAATTTTCACCAAACTGGATCTCAGAGAGGCATACCATCCGTCGAATTCGCGAAGGAGACAAATGGAAACCTGCCTTCAACACACCTCTTGGCCATTATGAATATTTGGTTATGCCCTTTGGTTTGACGAATGCCCCACCCTACTTCCAAACCATGGTCAACGATGCCTCCTCATTACCAGGTTCTCTGCTCCAACTTCTCTCTGCTGCACAGCTGAACCTCTTCATCAAATAAATCTGCAATACTTATGGCCTGGTTCTTCATCTACTCGTCAAAAGATGGTTAGTTCACTCTAATTGGTATAACCGTTGTTGCTAGAATTGTGCATTCTACATTTCTGATTTAGAAGTCTTGTTAAAGACTGAACTAACTCAGAACTCTTCTTTCCCCGTGCCTAGAACCTGCCCGCCTGTCACGGCCTCAGACACTCTAGATAGTTTGTTCACTACCTGCCTCATCACCATCTTTGCTGCTGGAAAACAAAACTTCTGTTGGACCTTCCTCTTTCGACTTTTCTGTTAAGTTTAAGCCTGGCAAGCTTAACCGTCCCAGAGTTTCTCAGGTGGGTTCAGGTCTGGAGAACATGAGGACCAATCAATGGCATCAAGACATTCATCCTCCAGGAACTGCCTACACAAAATGACCACATGAGGCCGGGCATTGTCCTGGACCAGAAGGAACCCAGTGTCCACTGGACCAGTGGACAATCTGATAGTGGGTCTCTGCTTCACCCTGGTACCAACACCAATCAGGGTACCATTGGCTAACACCTGGTGGTCTGCGAGACGCTCCAAGGATCTTCCTCCCCAGGTTCTGAGATCAGTCAGAACCTGCTCTCATCTGACAGGAGAACATAGCACCAATGGAGAATCCGCCCATCATGGTGTTCTCTGGTGAACATCAGTCCAGCTGTAACAATTCTAAGTGCCGGCAAAGTTGGATTAAAATAGAATTGAATGTTCTTTAGTGTGTTTTCACATTTAGTCATTTAACAGGCATGGGTCGACCCCATGACAGGTGGCAAACCTCACTCCCTGAGTGAGCCAA
The DNA here is from genome assembly GCA_009660295.1 of Lophius piscatorius. Lineage (NCBI taxonomy): Eukaryota > Metazoa > Chordata > Actinopteri > Lophiiformes > Lophiidae > Lophius > Lophius piscatorius. The sequence continues at coordinate 8,336 of VRLP01004456.1, forward strand.
AAGTCAACTTTTAACCAGGGAAACAGAAAAAATAAAAAATAGCAAGTTAGGATGAGTTAGGATAAAGAAATGAAACTTACAGACAGACAAGGACCTATTCCTACATCTTCCTTATAGGTAATTATTATGAATATAACAATTATTATTATTATTAATCCCTTCAGACTGCTGGTCGAACTGAGGCATAGGTGAACTGAGAGGCAGTAGGGAGGTGGTACCAAAGGCCGGTATGTGCTGTGGTATCTAATGATACTCGTCAGCAACATTTCTGTTTTTAATAAATGATTAATCCGTAAAATTAGCTAATTTTTTTCCACAACCAAACAGGATAATGTGTCACCAGGCTGTTCCAAGGATGCTCTGCTGCTGTTCAGGACCGATACACGTCTACCACAGTCTCCCTGACGAGTCTGAGCACCAAAGGCTTTCTGACGGATCAATTATCACATATCCTCTGTTGTACTTAGGTTTCCTTTTACTTCCTCACCTTCTCACCTAATTGCGGTTTGTTTGATTGTATTCAGCCCACTACGGTGCAGGACGTATTTTTTGCAGTTATCTTGTTGACATTAAGAGAAAAAGTAATCTAAAAGTAGTCTAATCCGCGCTGAATTCCTCAGACATACTGTGAAATAAGTTAGAACTTAAAGACAAATAGCATTGGACACATAAGGGGTGGCAGCAACCTTTAATGGTGTGCACTTGTTTAAAAACGGTGGAGATGATGAGGGAAAACACGTGTCATTACCTCCATTAGAAGCACACACACAGTTGTTGACAAAAGGTCCTGGGTATGTGGTACTTTGTGGTCACACATCCTCTGCTGAACACATGCGCGTACATACTGTCCACATACTGCATCCTCCGTAATAAACATAAAAACATACCACACCACCCAACACATGCTCGCTTCCGGCCCGGCAGTTCATAGGCTAAACCTCCTCTATCTCTGACGCATAAACCAAATCTTTCCTGGAAGGCGGGGCTGTCAGGTGGAACGGCACAGGTGCTGCAATTCTCTGTGGCAAGGCTGGACACATGCCTGCCATGCTGTACCTCAGCAGTGATGTCATGATTCTGTTTCTGGAAGGTTATTTGGATGGCATTTGTTACAGTGTCGGCGGCATGCGGTCTGTTGCCACCTGACTGACTACCGAGCAGAGAGTCGACGCAGCTGTTGCAGCCTTGTTTAGCATCAAAGTCTTTATGTAGCTGGTAATGAAGTAGCAAAATGCAGTTAAATGTTTTAACAGTCGAGTACTTATTTAAGTGAGAGAACAAGCAGAGAGAAGAAAAGTGATGGTGAATGGAATGAAGCAGTAAAGCACTAAATCACACAAAAAATCTGCTCTTTTGTTTCCCACTTGATTAATTTTGATGTCAGCGTACGCCAGTGATATCCATGTCCAGGAGCGCCATCTGCAGGTCACTTTAAAAAGTTTCATTATTTCAGTCACAGGTTCAGATCCAACTCTGGCCTTTGAGCCTGTCGGTGTGAAGTTTTCATGTTCTCTGTGTGGGTTCTCTCCAGGTACTTCGACATCATCCCACCGTCCAAAATCATGAAATATAAGTGTGAAAGTATGTAAGTGTGAACTAGACCCACACTGTCATCCACCACAGCAAGAGTTTGTCCCCCGAAATGTCCCTATCCCCTTCATTCTACAATAAGTGCTCCTGATGGAACCTTTCAATTTAAATGTGGGGTTATTGCCAGTGTTGTAAGTAAAAGCATGGGTAAATTATGACATAAAAGAGATAGATCTTGTCGAGTTAATTCTTATTCACCAACAACCAGCCTACCCCAAAATCAATCCAGTTCTACCTCGCACTAAAGTCTATGTGGGTATAACGTTTAAAAATGATCCAAGAATTAGTTCCAGAGGGTCGTACCTTTGATTGAGAATGTGGCTTATAATGTTTAATTCTACGCGTTCCTTCTGATGTACCTCTGGTTTTGATGCCACGATAGTTTAGTCTAGTAACCTATATATTAAAAATGATGGAGGTAGTTGTTGGATACATTTAAAGTAAGTGTGAGGTTGCAGTATTTGATGTTAGGGTTAGTTGTCAAAGTTGTCAAAACCAAGTAGTTTGTACTTAAAATACTGCATTGATGAAGTCTCAGTGGTTTCCTGTTCAGAATTTTGTTAGCTTGGTTGTAAAGAGATGTTAGTGGTTTAATGATGGAGGCTGATGTCTGAGTACAAGAGGTTATGCAGTAATGCAGTGGATTAGACAAAATCATGGTATGCAGAAAAGCTGTTCATAATGCATTTTTTTTTTGTGACTACTGCCGGTAGTCAGCATTGTTATATTAACTGTTTTATTTCCCACACCTCCCGAGGGATTCCCCCTGGGCACCTGCGGTCAATCTCTGCCCGGACAAATCAACCTTTGGGTGGCTCTAAGCCGACGTCGGACTGCGTGCAGAGGGGCTGCGACTGTGACTGAGTCCGTGTGTCTCCTGTAACATGTGATCAGAGCCCTTCTTCTGTAGCGGCCTTTTGTTTAACAATGTTCTGTCAATCAGTGTCTGAGGTTCGTCTTCTATATTAGGCTCATTTTTGTTAGTGTTGTTGGGCTGAGAGCGTTTGGTGGTTCTGGACTGTGTTTTAGTTTATCGTTTTATTGGTTAAGAATTGTCCAGTTAGTTTTTTTTATCTTTGTTTCTTTTTAACGTGTTTATTGTATTTAGCTTTAAGAAAGATTATAGTGGAGCCGTAATTAATGGGGTTTTTTTTTCGTTCGTGGTTAATCTATCATTTGGGCGTTACCTGCAGCCCTGTTAGTAGAAAGTTCTCGTTCCTTGTCACTTGTTTTATTTTGTTATTTAGATAATTGCATCTACTGGCAGCAATAAACCGCAGTACCTTTTTACAACTTTGATTGTTTGTTACTTCCTTCTATTCCTAGACTTAACACAGGGTTGTACATGTACCTTTTATCCTCACTCTAAATGTGTGTCTAAAAGCTTTTGGATTGAGAAACACATAGCAACAGTTTTTTGAGCATTCAGTGTTGGGCAGGAGGTTTCAGGCCACTGTAACATTCTGATTAAGCAGTTTGGCGGCAGCAATAGTTGGTGTTTTGGCTGCCGCAAAGATAACAGCATCATCAGCGTACATCTGTAAACCCACTCCTTTGTAACATTCAGAGATGTCATTGATGTACAATGCTTACTCATAAAGCTCTCAGCAAACAAGACCCTCATATCTCAAAAACCACATGGTCAGATGTCATCCTAATAGAACACTTCAGTCTTGCTCCATGTAAAACATCTCATCACTGCATGCTCCTTTTTCTCATAGTTTATAGTTAGGTTCTTGCTCAGGCTGGTCCTGGACCAGCTCTTAATTTTGCTGTCTCAGGCTTAGACTATCTCTATTTTTATATAATTAATTGCTGAATTCATAACCCATAAATGCAACACGGGACTCTAGTCCCTCCCCGGAGTTCTTGTTGCCAGGAGTCTTTGTGTTCTATCGCCCCTCTGGTTCCAAGGAATTGTGATAGTTCTTGGTCCTGGTTCCTGGCTGTACTGAGCCCCGGATCGTGTTTGCATCTACTGCCGAGGTTCTGCCAGAAGCCATCTTTTACTACTATCACTGATTATCATATATCCAATATCCACTAAGTACCACTACTACTATAGTATATGTATATTGAAGTGCCACTACTACTGTATGTACTGTAATACATCACCACATACTATGATCATGGCTAGAACTGTTAACAATGTGTTTATTTTTGTTGATCTTCTTTGTACACCAACATTTACAGAGAAGAGTCCTGGAAGAAGTCCTGGAAGAACGACCTCTCCTCTTTGTCTCTTCCTGAGGTTTCTTACCTTTTGTCCCTGTTAAAAATGTTTTTATGGGGGTTGATCCTGACCTTTGTATTTTATACAAATAAAATTGACTTGACTTTACTATAAGCTAAACAACAAACATCCAAACACGGATCCCTGTGGCATGCCCATTTAACATGACCAACGGCGATCTCTTGATTACTATTTTATCAAATAAGAATTGAACCATGCTTTTGCTTGAGACGAAAAGTTAAATGAAGGTCTAAAATAACCTCTACCAACTACATTCCCCTCATCCAGAACACCTTTAACATTGTCAAGCAGGTAGCAATTTGCCAATTTAGTTGAATATTTGTGTCTGAAACTGAACTAATTTGGGTGCAGGACCTTATTGTCCTACAAATATGTAATTAATTGTTGTGCTACAACCTTTTCTAGGAGTTTCGGAAAGATTTCAGGGAATTGAAATTGGCCTTTAATTTGTGGTGAGATTATTTGCACCTGACTTGAAAGTGGGGGTCATCAGAGCTGTTTGGTTAATGGTTCTTCAAGAGTAGATGAGAGTGAAATGCTGTATCTATGTTAGAAATATTTTTAGTATGTGAATTTGACAAATTGGTGATTATTTATGTAATAATGTATGTTATTTATGTATCATGTTTATGCTGATTAGTCTTTTTATTGTTGAATAACTTTGTGGATTTGCTGTAGTTTCATTCTCTAGTTGGGCTGGTAGACAATTTCTGGTAAGTTCATCTACAGGGTCATAACAAAATTCTTAAAACCATTTGCAATCTCTGTGGGGTTGGTGGTTGTTGTGCTTTCAATCTCAAGTACCTTAGTATAGATTTGTTTCTTCAGTTTAGGTTTAACCAGACTGTGTGTGTGTTTCCAAGAATTGGTACCATTCTCCTTGGCGTTTTCAATCAAACTGGTAACGTTCTTAGCTTTAGCTGATTTTGCAGGTAAAGCTTCCCCTTAGTGTCAGAAATATATGACTGATCTCTAAAAAATCACTCCAGTTCTTCCTCACACTAAAGTCCATGTAAGTTGAAAAATTCAAATTGATCCATGAAACGCTTTTTGAGGTATTGCACAAACAAGAAGGATCTGTCCCCGTCCGCCGCTGATTTCATAATAATAATAAGAACGATATCCTCGGGTGAATGTTTGCTTGTCTCTATGTGTGGGCGACCTTTCAACCCTCCACCTACCGTGGCAGATCCTTGGTGTTGGCGCCATAACTCAAAAACAATTTCATGGATCATTTTCCAATTTTGTTCCCACATAGATCTACGTGCGAGGATTTACTGGACTGATGCTGGAACAGGTTGGTTGTATATTTCTGACACTAGGGGGAGCTTTATCTCCAAAAGTTTTCGCACCATAATTTCTCAACCATTGATTCGATTTCGCCCAAATTTGGTGCAGATGACTTGACTGAAGGAGGTCTTTCATTTACTGTATATATATATCGTGTTTTATTTTAATGGTTCAAATTTTAATCAATAGGCGGACCTTTTTTTTTACAAAAAATACTGTGGAAATTACTTCATGTCAACTTCATTTATTATATTTAGGCTCACTGCTTTAAATTAATTGTCTATGGCATTTGACAATATTTGGTATCCTACATAATTCAGATTAATAATTTTGAGAGGAAGATAAACCCAGAGTTTGTATAATACAATACATGAACACATATTTATTTACTTATGTTAAGTGGTTTACTTAAATAAGGATCCCATTTGCCAAGTCAGTTAATATTAGTCATTACAAAATGACTAATATTAACTGGAAAAATCAGAGACCAACCATTAAGATGCACTTTTATGCAGTGTAGCCTATTAATCTGTTTTAATTAATTTGTAATACATTATCAATACATGTTTAAAAACTCTGCATGCTGGGCACGAATATTAAGCTTACAGCGCTAGCTGTGTCCAACAAGCCTCATCAGCTTTAAGTCCATTCAAAAGGTCCATTCTGTGGGTTGGTGCAGACAAAGCTGTTTGATCTGGAGGTTTCTGTGTCCTAAGAACACCAACAGGTCAAAATTACAGGTTTCTGGAAACAGGATACACAAAAATACACAGCACTGGAATATAAGACATCATTTTTAAATTCATCTGGAAAGGCGTTCAGCTAGGATGTCTATTACGTTGTACTCTTAAGCCGTGGTTTATTCTCATATCATCATTTCATTCACAACTTGCCAAACATGATCTGCCTGAATTTTCTGCTGTCAGCTGATATACCAGCTGCTCTCATCCATCACTAGTGACGCGACACACCGCATCATATTGCTGCTGTGTTTTTTTAAATATGGTTCTTGCTATACCTCTAGTTCTTTCATTAGGCTGCTTTGCTCATCGCCACCCAGTCATTGCAGTTTCAGCACAGTCATCAGCCACCACCATTACCAGCATCCAGAATACACTGAACAGAACCAAAGACTTTCTGACAAACTAATTATCACATCACGTCTGCTGCACTAAAGAATTATCTGCACCTCATTCAAACTCTGGACCAGCTCACTCTAGAAAAAAAGCGATTTTAATTTCAATGGGGATTTTATCTGCCAAAATAAAGGATATATATTGTTTATGTTTGCGTTTTTGCCAATAATTGAGACACCAATTCAACTATTGCACATGATTCTTTTGGCCTGCATACCTGGAGGGAATCCAAGCAGACACAAGGCGAACATATAGACTACCCAAGGTCAGAAGTGGATTTGAACCCAGAACCTTCTTGCTGAGAGGCAACAGTGCTCACCACTGTACCACATTTATGTTTGTATCGTCACCTGTTTGAGCAGCAACCCGGAAGAGGTGAACATTGACTTCCTGTTTGACTGCGGTATAAATATGAGGTGACAGGTGACAGGCCTGATTCTCTCTGAGGTTCTTCATGATGATGAAGACCAGAGAACACAGCAATGAGGAGCAAAGAAAAGTTGTAGAGCTGCACAAATCTGACAATGGAGACAAGAACATCTATCAGCAGTTCAAAATGTCAGTTTGAACAGTTAGATCAATAATGAAGAAGTTTAAAGAGACTGGAGATGTTAGACATCAGCCTGGAAGAGGACATGTCTGCAAACTGACCCCACACTCTGTGAGGAGGAAGGTTGGTATCACTAAAGACTCTCCAAGCAAAATGTCTAGAGGTCAGAGGTCAGATGAGACCAAAGTAGAGCTTTCTGGCAACAAACATCTAAGATGGGTATGTCCTAACAAGAAAGAAAAACATAGAGAAAAGCCCCTCTTACCAATTTGAAGACTGGATCTCTGATACTGTGGGGTTGTTTTTCTTCCAGAGGTTCTGGAAGCAGATACTGGATGAAGACCTAAAAGCCTGTCAGGAACCTTAAAGTGGGCCGTGGTTGGACCTTCCAGCAGGACAATGATCTGAAGTTCACCTCAACATCAACCCAAGAATGGTTCAGAGGTCACAGAATAAAGGTTCTGCCATCTCCATCCCAGTCACCTGTCCTGAACCCACCAGAACATCTGTGGGATTTGCTGCAGAGGAGAGTCCACCAGCGTGGACCTCAGAACCTGAAGTATCTTGCTCAAGGACACTTGGACATGTGAACCGCAGTAGCTGGGGACCGAACCAACAACCTTCAGGAAAAATTTGACGTCTGCTCTACCAACTGAGCCACTGTCGCCCCACAAATAAATAAATAAATAAATAAATAAATATATATATATATAAAATAAAGACCGGAATCCAGCCACAATCATCCCAGAGCCTAGACGCTTCAGAGTGTTCCGTCCCGTAAAAGACATTTTTACTGAGACACACGGGCCAATACATAAAAAAAACATGCGATCAGAGGGGCCGTCTTTTATTATGTGTTAGAACAGGTGTTAACGGAGGTGGTCCAGGCAGCTGCTGTTAACGGGCCGGAGCAGACTCCACGGCTCCGCGCTCAGCCAGCACCAACGGAACCGGCCTCTCCACAGGGAGGACTCTTTACTACGGGTCATTAAATTAGCAGCTCAACTGCAGTTCTCGTGGTAAACAGGTGAGTAAGTATTTATGGATCTTAAACCTTTTTTTCTGACAAATGTAACTTAGGGTTAGATTTGAATATATATTCAAATCATTGTATTCTAGTCAGATTAAAAGTGTAAAATAAATTCTATAAATATGAGACTGTAAACCCTTCTGTCTTCTTTCTGATTTTGAGGCGTGACAATTGTCCCTCATTTCAAATAATCACCAATCAAGGTCTTATTTTTTCTTAACTTCTTTCAATCCATGAGGTTTTAGTGCTTTGAGTGATTGTGCCACTCAAAGCACTTTTACAACACGAGTCAGCATTCACACAAACATTCAAACATCAGTGGAACAACCAATGGGGTTCAGTATCTTGCTCAAGGACACTTTGATATGAGGACCTCAGTGGTTGGGGATTGAACCACTGACCTTCAGAGAAGTGGACGATTGCTCAACCAACTGAGGCCCCGTCGCCCACAAACTGTGTGTGTTTGTGTGTGTGTGTGTGTGTGTGTGTGTGCGTGTGTGTGTGTGTGTGTGTGTGTGTGTGTGTGTGTGTGTGTGTGTGTGTGTGTGTGTGTTTAAATCTCTTCGGGGAGCTTTTTTATTGAAAAGACACTGTGGGTACAACTTCACATTTAATTTGAGAAGTTCGACGCCCTTGCACAACGCAGGGGATTGGGAACTTCTAGAGGACTGTCCCTTGCTGTCGGGGTTGACAGCGTTAGCCTAGTTTAAAAGGAGGAATGTCGATGAAGTTAGACTTATGGAGGAAATTACATTCAATAATATCTGATTTATGTCTGACGTTTTAAAATGTGACCTTCTAGCTGCTCAATACTCCTGTCGGTGTTTAGAGAAAAACATCTGCCTGTTTTAACGCACAGAAAATCTACAAGACCAAAACGTCTCCAGAGCAGCCATCTTCACAGCGTCGGTGTAAGGACGCTGAAGTGAAGCCTGAGGCTTTGGACATCATGAGAGTTAAACCGGGCGGCGTCGGTCGGACCTGTTGGAGAGCTGGAGACGTGGAGAGAGGGAGGCTCAACGCTGCAGCTTTTAGTCCATACGTTGAGTCAAAGTAACAGTGAGTCAAAGACACAGTGAGTCAAAGACACAGGGAGTCAAAGTCACAGTGAGGCAAAGTCACACTGTGTCAAAGTCACACTGAGTTAAAGACAGTGAGTCAAAGACACAGTGTGTCAAAGTCACAGTGAGTCAAAGACCATGAGTCAAAGTCACAGTGAGTCAAAGACACAATGAGTCAAAGACACAGGGAGTCAAAGACACAGGGAGTCAAAGTCACAGTGAGGCAAAGTCACACTTGGGAGTATTTTGGTTTCAGATCCATGATTCAACGGCAGATGCACCTCTGCCGTATTCATGGTCATTCATCATGTTCCAGCAGACTTCTGGAACTTCAGCTTTACAGTTCACCATTCTGTCACTCTTACCTTCAAACGCCGCTCCAGTCCCAAACTTTCCTGGCTGCAGGCACTCTGTTTGAAATATAATCCCCAGGTTAGGTCAGAGGTGTTTGCTGCTCCGATCCAGCGGGTGACTCTCTGGCCGTAAGGGAAGATCAGCTCTCAGCACGTTCTGTTCCCGAGGTCCCTCCCACCACAATACCCAGACTGCCCCTAACTGATGACGGTCTTAGGGGAGGGAGGAGGCATTTGGTGTGGGAGGGTAAAAAGGAGGAGATACTGAGGGAGGTAATATAATAATGATAATGATAGCAGAAAAATGACTTTATGAGATTTATGCACCCTATATCATGTTGAATCGGTGAAGTTATAATCCAAAGACTGAGCTCAAATACCCTAAAAGGCTCCAAAGAGCTGAAGGCTGCTAGTCCAAAAACACTTGATTCACCGGTAACATGAAACTCGGCCTGCACCACCCCCTGCGTTTCACGATCAATTTCTGAATGTGAAGGTTTGTCATTTTCATCAATAACATCTCTCCCTAGTGAGCAATATGTAAACTTTTTCAGTCAAATATGATAATTACAGATCTCCCTGAGTCGATTCACACGCGGCCAATCTGGATTAAGTCCGACCAACGGTTCAGAAATTATGAAAGAAATTTTGGAGATAAAGTTTCTCCTAGTGTAGGAAATATACAACTGCCCTTTCCCAAAATCTCTCCAGTTCTTCCTCCCCCGACTTTTCAGGGATAGAAATATGAATAATTACGGTTACGAAAATATTGTCATATTGAAGCGAAGATGACCATAAAATGTAGCAACACTAAACACAGACCTGTAACCTCCGGCAAAAATTATGAACCTCCTATTTTGTATCAACGTAAATGTACGTTTCTTAAGAAGAACACATAACAGATATTACAAGTGACATTTCTAAATATAACACAAGATGCTGCTCAACGCTCCTGTTGGTGTTAAGAGAATTACAGCTGCTTGTTTTAAACAGACAGAAAATCTGCCTGGTTAAGACGCTACGTCTTCTTCTACGACCTCCCTTAACGATGAAGGTCTCTGGTGTTTTTTAACGACCTTTTCTGCTGCTGTGACCCGCTGGAAATGTGACGCAGAGCCAGAACTCCGTTCCTGTCAGCATTCCTCCTAGCCCATTCCTCATGGGCGGAGCCTCCAGCCCTTTAATATTCCTGTGTTTAGGAAACCACCCTCTTTAAATCCCAAAGTTCCAGGCCTTCCTCTGAAACCAAGCCCTGATGGACTTTGGGGTCTGCTTGTCCTTTTTTTCAAACTTTTTTTACTTACGGTTTGCATGAGTAAAAACGTGAGATAACAAGTTATAATCCGATTTACCAGCAGTTCGCTCTGAGGACTGCATCCGTCACAACTGCAGAGTAACATTTAGAACGTTTGCCTTCATGAATATATAATATTATTGTTAATATTATTATTATTATTATTAATTACAATAATAATAATATCGGGCATTTCTACCCGAGGGCCAGGAGGAGTCGGTGCAAATGGTTTCATTCGGCACAATGTGATGGACTAAGACTGAAATAAACCCCGGCGACTAATAATGAATCCAATACGTTTGAGGGGAAAGTGCTGAGGTGGAGACACAGGCACACTGTAAGAAAGAATCCTTTATTAGTCACATAGAGTCATACACAGTACAACATAGTGAAATTACTTCTCTGCATTTGACCCATCCCTGAGGGAGCAGTGGGCAGCCCCTCGTGGAGCGCCTGGGGAGCTAAGGATTCAGGGTCTTGCTCAAGGACCCTACGACAAGTAGACCCTGGTGGGATTTGAACCGGCTACCTTCCGATCTTCTGATTGGGAGACGGCCGCTCTACCCACTGAGCCACAGCCGCCCCAAGGAGACGAAGAGAAGGCACTTTCTCTGCTCGCGTTACCATTCTTAGAACGACAGAAGCAGAGTTCTTTCAGACATATTACCTGTCCACTAACATGAAGGACCTGCCACGCCTTCCTCACCTCGGGGTCATCCAGCGCTCTATAGCTGCTTCTACTGATTCACTCGATAAAATAATCATACTAGGTGACTTTAACATTCACATAGATGAAGACAGAGATAGTCTCGGTGCCGCGTTTTAACTTAATATTAGACTGTGTTGGTCTCAGTCAGTGTGTTAATGAACCCACTCACTGTTTTAATCACACCTTGGATTTAGTCCTGACTTGAAAAACAAGTAGATCATCCACAGAATCCTCTGCTATCGGACTACTGTTTGATAACTTTTGAATTTGCAATGCTAAATCACTCTCCAATAGAAAAATCTTTCTACGCTACAAATATATCTGAAGAAGCTGTAATAAAATTTAAAGAATCTATTCCATCAGCCCTGAATTCAGTTGTATGTCTGAAAGAATCTGACTCTAACGTTAGTCCTGGGCAAATTGATTATTTCGTCGATAGGGCTGCAAGCTCACTGAGATTAACTCTGGACACTATCGCCCCCCTAAAAAAGAAGAGTGTGAAACAGAGGAGAGCAGCTCCATGTTTAACAACCTGACTCCAAACCTCAAACAAACAACAAATAAACTAGAAAGAAAATGGCAACACACTAAACTTGTTGAGTCCCGATTAGCCTGGCAAGATAGCATTAAAAAATATAAGAGAGCCATCCGCAGCGCCAGAGCGACCCGTTACTCTGTACTGATAGAGGAAAATAAAAACAACCCCAGGTTTTTGTTCAGAACTGTAGCCAGACTGACTGACAGTCAGAGTTCTATGGAGCCCCGTATTCCTAAAACCCTTAGTAGCGATGACTTCATGAGTTTCTTTAATGACAAAATTATAAGTATTAGGGACAAGATCCATAACCTCCTGCCTTCAAATGGTTCTAGTTTACACCCCAGGACTATGTGCTTGGAAACAACAGATAGACCTGGAGCAGATCTAGACCGCTTTATTCCCATTGATCTGAAACAATTAACTTCCCTTATTTCCTCATTCAAAACAACAACCTGTGTCCTAGAACCAATCCAAACTAGTCTATTTCCAATCAGGTTTTAGAGTTCACCATAGTACAGAAACAGCACTGGTCAAAGTTAGGAATGACCTTTTAATGGCATCTGATGAGGGACTGGCCTCTGTTCTGGTCTTGTTGGATCTTAGTGCTGAATTTGGTACTATTGACCACCAAATTCTAATACAAAGACTTGAAAACCTAGTTGGCATCGAAGACACTGAATTACATTGGTTTAAGTCATATTTATGTGGCAGATCTCAGTTTGTATCTGTTAAAAATGAATCCTCCATGCATAGTAAAGTTACCCACGGAGTTCCCCAGGGATCTGTGCTTGGGGGGCTCTCCCATGATGCACTGAGCTTTTCTCTCTTCCTCTCTCACTGTCCCTCTTTATACATTCCTCTCACTTCAATACATGTTACTGGATTAATGCATGTTACTAACTTGACTTCTTCCCTGGAGTCTTTGTGTTTTCTCGCCCTGTAAGGTCACATGGTTGGTGACTGGTTCTGCTGCTGTGGACCTGCTGGATGTCCAATGATCACAAGATGCTCATGATGATGATTATTGTTGTTATCATTATTATTATTATTGTATAGTATTCCCCCATAAACTCTCTCTATATCTCTATATGTTACATTAATATTAATGTTATTACCGACCATGGTTGGAGAAAGTGGATTATAGCTGATATCTTTGCTGCTTATCCCCCGTCTGTATCTCTCCTCACCTGTGTCTCTCTCTTTCTCGCTCTCTTTTTTTTTCAAACCCACCGGTCATGGCAGTAGGCCGTCAACCCTGAGTCTTGGATCTGCTCGAGGTTTCTGCCCCTTATAGGGCAATTTTTTTCTCGCAATTGTCTCCAAGTGCTGCTCAAGGAGGAATTTGTTGGGTCCTGTAGATAATTATATAAAGAGTTTGTTCTAGACCTGCTCTTTCTGGAAAACACCTTCAGACAACTGTTGTTGTGAATTGGTGCTGTATAAATAAAGATTGATTGATTGATTGATTGATACTGGCGTCTCCCAAAGTCAGATGGGCTGTCCAAAGACCTTAAAGTCCTTCATTTCCTTCATGTCCTTCGTCTCCTTCATCTCCATTTCATTCATCTCCTGTGTGCCCTTCATTTCTCTCATGTTCATCGTGTCCTTCGTGTCCTTCGTGTCCTTCGTGTCCTTCATGTTTTTAATTGTGGGTGACTGTAACAAACATGTGTGCCGTGAAACCAGACCTCTGGTCAGTAATTTTAAGAATCTTATTTTAAAATCATTCAGTTGGTGACTGATCCGAGTCCTGAGACAGAACTCACAATGGACCTGGTGCTGCCCTGCGGTCTATGTGTTGGTATTAGCCCAGTAGCCTGTGCTACATCTCGCTACCGGCGTGCGATAAAGCCTTTAACGGCCTCCAGTTTTCTGCTGCTTTGACGGCCTCCATGACTGTGATCTCGTTGTTGAGGAATTTACCAGCAATGATATCTCGACTCTGTGGATCCGTCCAGGACCAAATGCACCGATCCACTTAATGAATCGCGATCTCAAATGTTCATGTGGACGTGCTGAGAGAAAGAGGAAGAAAGACAGGCTCTGTGTCTCCTGAGAAATGTAATGTGATTGCTTAAAAAATATCACAAAAGTATTTCAAACTTCAAAAACTGTATTTCGGACCCGTCTAGTCACAAATAATCGTTTCTTATTTTATCCCCGAAAAAGTCAGGGATATTCTGCGTCCACTGCAGATCCTTCCATGTCATGGATTCTTTTCAAATCTCATCCCACATAGACGTCAGCGTGATGAAGAACTGAACTCATTTTGAGAAAGGCAAGTTGGATATATCTGACACTAGGGGAGCTTTATCTCCAAAATTGTCAGGCCATAACTTCTCAAGCGATTTAGTCCAAACCTGATGCAGATGAATCGACTTAAGGAGATCTAGTTTGTTTATGTCATATTTTATTCTAAGAGCCAAAAGAACATAATACGGTGACGAACTGCATTGATTTCAGGAAAGGTCAGTTGTATATTTTTGACACTAGAGGGATCTTTATCTCCAAAAGTTCTCCGGACATAATTTCTCAACTGTTTATCCAATTTAGTCCAAATTGGACGCATATGAATTGAGTCAGGGAGACCTATCTAGTAAATATTGTATTTTACTCTAATAGTTCATATTTTACTGACTAGGGGGAGTTTTCAAATAAAAAATCTCCATTCTCTGTAACTCAACATCCGATCACCAATTTTCCCCCGATGAGCGTTTTGAGATTGCAGTAGTCATTGGAAGTATTTTGTCTTTCAATTTAAAGGTGGAAAAATTGTTTATTAAAAAAAAAGTTAGAGGGACCTTTTCACACTAAAAACACATTTTTCTATTGATAACTCAAAAACTATTTGATGATGAATATTTAAATCTTATGCCTACATTGTGTGAAGAAGAGCTGCATTGATTTTGAGAACGGTAGGTTGTATATTTCTGACACTAGCATGAGCATCAAGTACTCGCTATCTGGGATCCAAGTAAAAAGGTCTTTGGTGTTCAGGCATGGATGGATCTGTGAAATTTAAGCCTCAATATTACAAAGCATTTGAAATCTGCAGCTAATGTAAATGTTGTTTCAATAACATCTGATCACCAATGTTCCCCTGATGAGGGTTGAGAAGTAACCTTTTTTTTTTTTGTAGATGTTGTCAGGGTGATATATATTAGTGAGAGAATTGTGAAAATGTTTATGCAAAAACATTTTAGCACTGAAATTGGATTTTCAGCCACAATATCGTCAAGATATCAAGGTATTTGTTAAGAAATGCTGTGATATTTGATTTTGTGGTTAAACTTGACATAATTCACCGAAAAATTCACCTCCTTTGTGGTCTTATAATAGTGGCCCCCCTACTAATGATGTCGGCGGTCCGCCTCCTCGCTGCTGACGCTCAAGATGAATTATGTTCATCATTCTAAGGAGAAAGTCGGTTCATCATGAAACGTTGGACAACAAATTAGTATATTAGTATATGAGTAATTAGGAGCATGGAGAATTAGTACAGAAATAAGTACGGGATATAAGTAAGTACAGTAGTGGTGAAGTATAAAGTGGAGTAGTACTGGTGGAGTATAAAGTACAGTAGTGGTGGAGTATTAAGTGGAGTAGTACTGGTGGAGTATAAAGTACAGTGGTGGTGGAGTATGAAGTAGAGTAGTGGTGGAGTATAAAGTACAGTAGTGGTGGAGTATGAAGTACAGTAGTGGTGAAGTATAAAGTGGCGTAGTACTGGTGGAGTATAAAGTACAGTAGGGGTGGAGTATAAAGTACATTATTGGTGGAGTATAAAGTTGAGTAGTACTGGTGGAGTATAAAGTACAGTAGTGGTGGAGTAGTACTGGTGGAGTATAAAGGACAGTGGTGGTGGAGCAAAAAGTACAGCGGTGGTGGAGCAAAAAGTACAGTTGTGGTGGAGTATAGAGTACAGTGATGGTGGAGTGTAGAAAGCAGTAGTGGTAGAGTATAAAGTGGAGAAGTACTGGTGGAGTATAAAGTACAGTAGTGGTGGAGCAAAAAGTACAGTTGTAGAGGAGCATAAAGTACAGTAGTGGTGAAGTATAAAGTGGAGTAGTACTGGTGGAGTATAAAGTACAGTGGTGGTGGAGTACAAAGTACATTAGTGGGTGAGTATGAAGTGGAGTAGTACTGGAGTATAAAATATAGTAGTGGTGGAGTATAAAGTACAGTACTTAGTGGGTGAGTATGAAGTGGAGTAGTACTGGAGTATAAAATATAGTAGTGGTGGAGTATAAAGTACAGTACTGTTGGAGTATAAAGTACAGTAGTGGTGAATTAGTACTGGTGGAGTAAAAAGTACAGTGGTGGTGTAACATGAAGTACAGTAGTGGTTGAGTATGAAGTGGAGTAGTACTGGAGTTTAAAGAACATTAGTGGTGGAGTATGAAGTACAGTGTGGGTGGAGCATAAAGTACAGTAGTGGTGGAGTATAAACTACAGTAGTGTTGGAGTAAAAGTGAAGTAGTACTGGAGTATAAAGTACAGAACTTTGCAGTATAAAGTACAGTAGTGATGGAGTAAAAAGTGAAGTAGTACTGGAGAATAAAGTACATTGCTGGTGGAGTATAAAGTACAGTCGTGATGGAGTATAAAGTACAGTAGTGGTGGAGTATAAACTGCAGTAGTACTGGAGTAAAAGTGAAGTAGTACAGGAGTATAAAGTACAGAACTGGTGGAGTATAACGTACAGTCGTGATGGAGTATAAACTACAGTAGTGGTGGAGTATGAAGTGGAGTAGTACTGGAGTATAAAGTACAGTAGTGGTGGAGTATGAAGTACAGTAGTGGTGGAGTATAAAGTACAGTAGTGGTGGAGTATGAAGTACAGTAGTGGTGAAGTATAAAGTGGAGTAGTACTGGTGGAGTATAAAGTACAGTAGTGGTGGAGTATAAAGTACATTATTGGTGGAATATAAAGTTGAGTAGTACTGGTGGAGTATAAAGTACAATGGTGGTGGAGTACAAAGTACATTAGTGGGTGAGTATGAAGTGGAGTAGTACTGCAGTATAAAATATAGTAGTGGTGGAGTATAAAGTACAGTACTGTTGGAGTATAAAGTACAGTAGTGGTGAATTAGTACTGGTGGAGTAAAAAGTACAGTGGTGGTGTAACATGAAGTACAGTAGTGGTTGAGTATGAAGTGGAGTAGTACTGGAGTATAAAGAACAGTAGTGGTGGAGTATAAAGTACAGTGGGGGTGGAGCATAAAGTACAGTAGTGGTGGAGTATAAACTGCTGTAGTACTGGAGTAAAAGTGAAGTAGTACAAGAGTATAAAGTACAGAACTGGTGGAGTATAAAGTACAGTCGTGATGGAGTTTAAAGTACACTAGTGGTGGAGTATAAACTGCAGTAGTACTGGAGTTTAAAGTGGAGTAGTACTGGAGTATGAAGTGGAGTAGTACTGGAGTATAAATAACAGTGGTGGTGGAGTATAAAGTACAGTAGTGGCTTAGTATGAAGTAACGTGTTGGTGGAGTATAAAGTGGAGTAGTACTGGCATATAAAGTACAGTAGTGGAGCAGTATAAAGTAATGTCGTGGTGTAGTATAAAGTGGAGTAGTACTGGAATATAAAGTACAGTAGTGGTGGAGTATAAAGTGAAGTAGTACTGGAGTATAAAGTACAGTAGTGGTGGATTATAAAGAGGAGTAGTACTGGTGTAGTATAAATTATAATGGTGGTGGATCATGAAGTACAATGGTGGTGGAGCATAAAGTAAGGTAGTTGTGGAGTATACAGTGGAGTAGTACTGGAGTATAAAATACATTAGTGGTGGAGTATGAAGTACAGTAGTGGTGGAGTATAAAGTACGGTGGTGGTGGAGTATAAAGAACAGTAGTCGTGGAGTATGAAGTACAGTGGTGGTGGAGTATGAAATACAGTAGTGGTGGAGTATTAAGTACAGTAGTGGCGGAGTATGAAGTGGAGTAGTACTGGAGTATAAATAACAGTGGTGGAGGAGTATAAAGTACAGTAGTGGTAGAGTATAAAGTTCCCTAGTAGTGGAGTACAAACTGCATTAGTACTGGAGTTTAAAGTGGAGCAGTACTTGAGTATGAAGTGGAGTGGTACTGGAGTATAAAGTATTGTAGTGGTGGAGTATAAAGTGGAGTATTACTGGCGTATAAAGTGGAGTTGTACTGGAGTATAATACTCATACTTATACTTCACGTATCTCTTGTGGTGGGAGCGATGTGATAACCAGTATTTGGTTACGATCCAAATGAATCCAGAAACCTTCAATCCTAAGTGAAAGGCAGTGGTTCTGATCCGTGCAGGTCTTGAGACCTGGCTTGTCGGGTCTCAGGAGGGGTTTGACCCAAAGTGGTGCTTTAAGAGTTATTAAAAAACTTATATGAAAATTATAACTGCCTCCATCATGTGGTTGTACTCTAGAACCTGGACCAGCAGGTGGCAGTGTTGAGTCGTACATGTCCAGAGTGAGGGGACGCTGGCAGTCCAGAGGGGTTACTATGTCCTTAACCTTCAGTCCTGCTTCCCTCTCTCTCTCTAACACACACTCACACACACACACACACACAGATAGACACACATAAACACACACTCACATACACACACTCAGACACACACTCACATGCACACACACATACACACACACATACAGATAAACATACACTCACATACACGCAAACACACACAGATAGGCACACATAAGCACACACTCACTCACACACACACATTGACACACATAGACACACACTCACACAAACACACAGACGCCCACATACACAAATAAACAGACAGATACACACACACACTCACACACATACACACACACATACATACACACACTCACACACGTACACACAGACACTCACATACACAAACACACACTCACACGCATGTACACACACACACACTCACATACACAAACACACACACACACACACACACTCACATACACAAACTCACACTCACACACGTATACACACACACATTCACATACACACACATATACATTCACACACATAGACACACATAAACACACTCACACACATACACACACACTCAAATACACACAAATACACTCACACGCATAAACACACACTCACATACACACAGATAAACACACACTCACACACACATACACACACACCTACATACACACTCACATACACACATACATACACACTCAAACACATACACACAAATAAACAAACACTCATACACACCCACATACATACACGCACACACACGTACATACACACACATACACACTCACACACACACACATTCACACACACATACATACACACACTCACACACATACACACACATACATACACGCACACGCATACACACTCACATACATACACACACTCACACACATACACATACACACTCACATACATGCAGTGTTTTGAAACAGGCTCACTCAGGGCTCAACTCTATTTTAGAACTCCACCCTTAACATCTCAAGATGGACTTAGGGTCTTCACCCCACCTCCATCCTGCTGCAGGACTGTGCATATGTGCATGTGTATGTGTGCATATGTGAATATGTGCGTGGGTGTGTGGATGTTTGTATGTGTGTGTGCGTCTAGGTTTGTGTGGGTATTTCTGTGTGTGTGCGTGTAGATGTGTGTATGTGTGTGTGGAGTAGAGGCTGGGAGAAGGACAGGTAGACACCAAAGAGCCCAGAGGGGGGGAGGTATGTAGGTCAGGCTAGATAAGAGGGAGGAAGAGTGAAGAGAGAGACGAGGAGGAAGAAGATGGAAGAGGACAGGACACATGGCGTTTTACAATCCCATGTGACCTTTGGAATTTGAACAGCAAGCAGAGTGTGTGTGAGTGCATGTGTTTGTTTGTGTGTGTTTGTGTGTGTTTGTTTGTGTGTGTTTGTGTGTGTGTGTGTGTGTGTGTGTGTGTGTGAGTGCATGTATGTGTGTGTGTTTTTGTGTGTGTGTGTGAGTGCATGTATGTGTGTGTGTTTTTGTGTGTGTGTGTGTGTGTGTGTGTGTGTGTGTGCGTGTGTCAAATCATCAGGAGCCATTACATTGTGATGCTCCTTCCCCCATTCTTCCATCTTCTCCCCATCCTTCCATCTCTGAGGTGGGGGTAGCGGGGTGCCTTCACTTATGCTCTGAGCTTTAGTCTCACCTGTTGGCATGGCAACCAGTGAGTCACACTTAGAAGGTTCCTGAGTCCAGGATCCAAATACCCTGCTTTCTGTAAAAAATAAAAATCTGAGCATTTAAAGAAAACTGTTTCAGTTTTGTGCCTTTTCATTAGAGTTTAAATTGAATATGTAAGTCAAATTCAATATTTATTTTGATTCTAATCAGACTCATATCATCGCAAAGGATTTCTTCTGTTCCATCCATCTATTCATTGTCTTTTTATCCGATGGGAGCAGACTAAGCAGGATTTTACAGAGGTCCTCTCCGGCTCTGAGAGAACCCTAACACATCCAACCCATCCTGAGATTTTCCAGGAACAGATGAAATATGCAATCCTTCCCCTGAGCTCTGGGTCTGCTCTGGGATCTCCTACAAGTTGAATTTACCTGGAAAAAGGATAAACCAGGAGGCATCTTAATCAGAAGTCCAAACCATCTCAGCTGCTTCCTTATGACCTGAACAAGCAGCGACTATGCTCCAGGCTCCTCACCATATCTCTAAAGCTGAGCCCAGACGCCTCAACAAGTAAGCGCATTTCGACGGTTTGTACGTACCATCAAATTCTTTTGGTTACTATTGAGAGCACATGACCATCGGCGAGGGTTGGAATATTTATTGGAAAGGTAAATTGAGAGCTTTGCTTTATGACTCAGCTTTGTCTTCACCGCTATGGTCCAATGTGACCACTATGGTTCTCGGCCAGGCTCAGCCCACGCAAGTTTCATGGGTCAGGGTCGGGTGCTAAGCTGTACTGGTAGAAGATGACGGAGTGCACCTGGGCGTGCCGACTCCCTTCATCACTGACTTTAGGTACTTGGAATTTCAAATCTCAGGCAGGGAAATAACCAGAGCTTGTGTGGGAGATGGAGAGGTACCAGTTAGTCCTAGTTGGGCTCTCCTCTACCCAGAGCATTGGTACAGGAACCGAAATCCTGGGGAAGGGCTGGACTTTATCCTTTTTGGGAAGTTGCCCATGGTGAAAGGCATCAGACGGGAGTGGAAATACTCACAGGTCCCCATCTGAGAGTTGGAGTTTTCCCCAAAGAAAGAGAAGGTTGCCTCAATGCGATTGAAGTTGGAGGAGGGAAAGCTCTGACTGTTGTCCATGCCTCTGCACCGAACAACCAGACAGACCTTGTAAAGCCAAACAAGTTGTGAGGGTGAACTGGCAACAACTGTGAGAGGCCCCTGTCTGTCGGCTCTTCCACTTACACCTCCGGAGTAACTTCCAACATAACCCGGATGAGGCTGGGGACATGGAATGCAAGTGTGCCATATTTAAGTCCTCCCTTGTCGAGGCGGCTGGTAGCAGCTGTGGTCAGAAGATTATTGGTGCCTGTGGCGGAAACCTGAGAACTCGCTGGTAGATGCCACCGGTGAAGGAAGCCGTCAAGCTGGAGAAGGACACCGTTTGGACCTTGTTAGTCCAGGGGTCTCCTGTAGCAGCGGACAGATACCAAGAGACTATAACGGCTGCAGCCGTGGCTTCTATCGAAGCAAAAACACAGGAGGAGGAGTTTGGTGAGGCCACGTGGAAAGACCTTCATGGAGAATTTCCAAAAGAAGTTCTGGCAAAACTGTCCGATAACTAAAGAATGGAAATAAAAGCTCAGACTGTGTCCAGCAGGAGTAGAGAACTGCATATCCATACTGGGGTTATCGTTAGACAGTGGAAAGAAATGTGAAGAGTTCCTGAACCCAGATACCACTTTCTCTATATTGGGGGCAGAGTCTGACGACTTGAGGGAAGGCCCATCAATTTCCCTGGCAGAAGTTGCTGCTATAGTTAGGAAGTTACACAGTGGCCAGCTGGCTTGGTTGACACGCCTATTCAATGTCATGTGGTGAATGGGAAAAGAACATTTGGAGTGGCAAACTTGGGTGGTTGTCCCACAATTTAAGAAGGGGGACTTCTGGGTATGTTTCAATTATAGGAGAACCATACTTCGCAACCTTCCTGGAAAATTCTACTCCAGACTTCTGGAAGGGAGGCTTAGAACGATTGTTGAACCTCAGTCGCAGGAAAAACAACGGGGATTCCATCCTGGTTATGTGATGGTGGACCAACTTTTTACTCTTGTAGGCTTGCTTGCGGGGTCATGGGAATATATATATTCAGTCTATTTGTGTTTTGTGGATTTTGGAGGAGGCTTATGACCTTGTTCCCCGGCCACTCCTGTGGGAATTACTGCATGGATATGGAGTACCGCCGCCATTACTACGACCCATCCAGTCCCTGTATTACCAGTCGGAGTTGTGTCCGTGCTTTAACTGAATGTCAAACACGTTTACAGTGAGAGTTGGACAAGGTTGTCCCTTGTCCCGATCCTGTTCTTGATAATGGTGCAGTCGAGGTGAGGGGTGTGACCGGTTTGGGGAGCTTAGAATTGCATCTCCGCTGTTTGCAGATGATATGGTTCTGTTGGCTTCATATGTCCGTGACCTTCAGCATCACTGGATCGGTTTGCAGTTGAGTGTGAAATGGCAGATCTGAGAGTCAAAACCTCCAGAACTGGGGGCCATGGTACTCTGCCGGGAAACAGTGGACGGTCCTTTTTCGGGTCGGGTGTGATTGGCTACCTCAAGCAATCGAGTTTAAATATCTTCATTAGAAAATGGACCGGGAGATGGACAGGCGAAGAAAGAGCTCAGTCGTAAGACAAACCTTTCAATCTACCCATCCAAGTTCCAACCCTCACTTATGGTCATGAGCACTGGGTAAAGAACAAAGAATGAGGCTGAGGATACAGTCTCATGCTCAATTTTCCCATCGCTCCTGCACAAGACCCCAAGATACTCACCCCAACCTGCAGCAAGCAGTCCAATGATCCTAATCAAATACGACAATGTTGTGAAAACAAGTTTCATACACATGGATACGAATAAACAACAGTAAATGCTGCAGCATGTTTTTCACAACAGAAGATGGCAATAAAACTTTACAATATCAACATCACAGAAGAAGACCGGAGGTCTGTGTATCTGATCGTTTCCATTCATCATGGTACTGGGGCGGCTGTAACTCTTGAGGTAGAGTAGACGTGCCCCAATCGAAACATCAGCAGTTGCATCCGAGTCCTTGCAAACTACATGTTGAAGTGTCCTTGAACAAGATTCCCGACCACAAGCTTCTCCTGACGGTGTAAGATCATTGTCGTATAATGGCCACTTCTTCTGATGGGCAGGTAGCACCAAGCGTAGTAGCCTCTGCTACTGCCGAATGAATGTTTCTGTGAACGTCTGAATGCTGGCTTGGGTTGTGAGGTGCTTTGAGTGATCAAGCAGAAAAGATCTTTATAAACAAATTTAGAAGAGCAGCAATGGGACAGTTTGCAGGAGGAGATAGTCAGCTATGTTTTTTATTGCTGTTCTATCTGTAAATGACCAGTAGTCTCAAGATGTTAACAGCTTGTACAAAGTGGGTCTGTGTCATCACAGTTTCATCAGTTGTAGTTTGCCAATTAGATGGCATCAATATTGTTTAAAAAAGGTCATACTCTTAAGCGCGTTTTCAAATGTTTGCATTTCAAGGGATTACTGGGGTTCAAATCCAAGTCAAAAGAGGGCGTGGTGGAAATTCAGTGTGGACCCTTAGGCAAGGTCCTAAGTGCTACCACCATACCAAGCCACATCTAATGCTGGTCCCAAGCCCGGATAAATGGTAGAGTTTTGTCAGGAAGGGCAGCCGACGTAAATCCCTTGTCGATACTGTACATCAGGTCGGAATCTTCCCCCGTCAGTGAAGCACTTATGACCTCCTTTAGCCTTTGCTTCTGTAAGTCTGTTCTTGGACGTGGACCACAACCCTTCAGCAATCACGTGAAAAAGTTGCATGCAAATACGCCGTGTTGGCTGAGACATCTGCATACAGCTGCCCAGTGTTCTGATGGACTTGCAGATGTAGAAGCATGTTTCAGGCTTAAAATAACTTAGCACATACGTCATTCTCTGAAAATAGAATGGAGTGAAAGCTACAGACAAACCAGAGCAAGCATGGTGACCGGCCAACGGAGAAAAAACACGTTTCAGGGAGAGCGCACTTCTCTTCTCTACTAGTCTTCTTCTATTTATTAAATGTTTTTGTACAGTTACATGGTCGGACTACATGTAGACATCTACATGCAGCAGATGTGTGAGCAGGAAGTCCATTGAATAATGACAGTTGTCCACATCTACAGAGAAAAATGAATGCATACATTTTAAATGGTTCAATAAATGCTCCTGTGCATAAATAACAGCATGAGTGAACAAAAAAAACACAGCATCATCATCATCATCATCAGTAGAAAAACTATTCACCAATTTTCCAGCCCGGCGTCCCTCAACAGGACCAGCAGCTACAGATGATGAATGAATGAACAGTCTCTCAGTCGTGATCTCCATGTAGAAACACTTAGCTAAGATCATCCTCTGAGCAATCAGAGGAGCAGCTCAGTCATTTTAATTGTTGCTTCATAGCAAAAAGGCTTCGGGTTTGAATCCTGATCTTCTCAACCGCATGATTCTGGTTGAGAAACCAAGGCATGACTGTGGCCAAAGTCAACCTGACTGCCAACCATCCATCTATAAGCAATTCACTCACTTCATGACTGACAAGAGTAAGTAATGATGAATTGTGCAAAAGTATCAGATAATCACTTTCAACCTCGGAAGAGATCAGGGAAGATCATAATTTAAAATAAATCTTCAAGACATGGTTTTGGATGTGATAAACACATTACACAAAATTAATATGACATTCATTTAACATCTTGTGGAATAAATTGGGCTTCAGCATCTTCCTTAAGGATGCTTCGACTGCAAGGACTAGGATGGAACCACCGACCTACTGACCAGGAGATGACCGCACATAAAAGGTGGAAGATTTCTTCAGTCTGAAGAGAAACAAAAACAAGTGAAGTAATGTGATTACAAATCACCCACTAGTCTAACCAGGCTTTAATGCAACACGGCCGCCATGACACTGACAGGTGTAGACCAGGACCTGCAGGGTTTTTTTGTTTCTGGGCCATCTCTGATAGAAAAGAGCGGCTTTGTGCCAACTCAGGTTTCCCACAGATAGAAAATCACATTAATTGCTCCCTTTTTCAATTAAAGATAATGGATGGATGTTTGATGGATTGGCTGGATCTTATGAGATTTTGTGTCTCTACTCATTTTAAAATGCCAGAATATTCAATCTTACCTTATTTTTTATCCTTCATTTCAAAGACCATAGTTGGGGTAACCAGGTCATGTCGTCATGCCCACAAAGAGCCACTTAATTTTGTTAGCATGAGAACAAATAGCATATATTCTAGGGGTGCACTTACTGATAATTGCAACAGCAAAATGCATTAAATATTGTTAGAAATACTGATACAGGGGTTAATGTGATTATTTCTAAGATCCACACTAGTTTCTCTGGAAGAATAACCCATACATGAGGTTGTAGAATTTAATGTTTTTAATGTTGATATCTCTGATAATGAGTGGCGCCGGCATAAATAATAATATGAGTCTGCTGTATCTGAAGGGGGAGATATTCAGTATCTCTTCAGTGGCAAATGAAAAAACACCCTATAAAATCAGAGTTGGCTCTCTTCTAATCTCTCAGAGGAAAGAAGCTTCATTCAGGTGATGAAGACCAGAGGAAGATTCATTGCTTTTGTCTGGTGGGGGGTTGGGCTGTTCCGTGACAGTCAATGTGGGGGTGAGCCTGATGCTACCGACCTATAAAAAAAACATGCAATCAATTCTCAGAGACCACAGAGCTGGTTGCCATGGGAATACGGCAGGGAGCTCCTCATCCTCCCACCAATGGACTTCAACGACTTGTTACCGCGGGAAAGCTGTCTTGTTGCCTAGGAGACCAGCGGCTGTGTGCTGCAGCTGAGAGGGAGCGTTTCGCCGCCCGGCTGCTGACAGAAATGAAACCATACTGTGATTACTGTGGAAGCAATACTGAATATCTCAGATTTGAATTTGTCTAGGAGGAATACTCTGTGTGGAGAACCAACATGCTAGATGATGACATCAGATTCTCCATCAAGTTCTTATGTGTTCCCCTGATGGTCCACCATGTTGTCATGTTTTCTCCTGATTGTCCATAACGCTCTCCAAGTTGTCCATCATGTTCTCCTTATTGTTCATCATGTTCTCATGTGTTCTCCTGCTGGCCCATCACTTTGTCCTGATTGTCAATCATGTTCTTATGTGTTCTCCTTATTCTCCATCATATTGTCATGTTCTCTCCCGATTGTCCATCACGTTCTCTTCATTGTCCATTTGTTCTCATGTTCTCTCCTGATGGTCCATAATGTTCTCTCGTTCTCCTTATTGTCCATCATTTTCTCTCGTTCTCCTGATGGTCCATCATATTCTCTTGTTCTCCTGATGGTCTGTCATGTTCTCCTGTGTTCCCTTTAGCTGAGTCTCATTGTCTCCTTACCTAAGTGGATTTAGTGTCCCCTTTCCTTCTGTCCTAGTTTATTCATGTTGTCACCTCTTCTCAATCTATTCCTTATGGGAGTTTTCTAATTTTCTAGTTTTTTTTAACTTTTACTTGTAAACATTTTGAACTTAGATTTTGCCTATTTTTAGTCATGTGTCTCGTTGATTGTCTTAATGGTTTTAGCACTGGAGTATTTGTGCCTTTTCGGTTATGGACTTCGAACATTAAATCAATGAATTGCACCTTATCGCCTCTGCCTGATGTCTGCACTTGGGTCCAAATCCTAGTTCTACTAGAATTTCTCGCTCCAGAGCCCCTAATCTCCTTCCCCTGACCCCTGACCCCTTCCAAGCCATCCAGCACTGAGGGTGATTCTCCCAGTCAGACTGCGGAAACCTCACTAGTTTACCTCTTAAAGGTTTCACGAGTCAGGTTTTCATGTTTCCTTTGAAGGAAAGGTTTGATTTTCTGCTCCTTTTTCTTATGCTACATAGTAAGTATGAACTTCATTTATTAAACAACAACAGTATATTCATCATCTTCTTCCTCGTTGTCTTTGAGAGGTGAAACTATTCTTCTTTATCTCTCTGCTTCTCTGGAGAGGTTTTTCCATTCCGGTTACTCTACCAACATGGACGCACAGCAAGGCAGAGGAGACTCTCCCATGGGAATATAAACGGCTTTTACCAAGCTAATGTTATAAGAGGTATTTTTTATTTTCATCTGGTTATACTTTGATACAAAAACACAGTTATGAGTATTATATTCTATTCATCGAGACATACCACAAAGTTTTACACACTAAATCTTTAAAGCTGAAACCTGAAACTTTCCAAAGATTCACTATATGTCAGGGACACTTCCTAAAATCTGTTATGAATCAATTTTATGAAGTTTTATGGTCCAGAGGAAGTTGGTAAAAAAATACATTGACAAAATGGAGATGCAAATTACCTACTTGTTCACCAAGGACATCACCGGAGAGCGGCGAGCACGTCTGAACATTTAGCTGAGAGTGTGATGAAAATATACAAGAGTCAGTAAGAAAGCTGTGGTCCAGTGTGGCTGAGGAGTGCTTCACTGTCTCTGAATAAATTATCAAATGTTGGGTCACATGGTGGGATAGCAGCCGTGTTTCCAGCCATGTCCATGTGTTTGTTAGTCGTTCACAAAAAATCTGCACTAGTGGTCCACAGGTACCAGCCGCGGACTGACAGACGGCCACAAAGAATCTGTATTGGGCTACAAATACCAACAAAAACTATATGTTGATACAGGAAATGTGTTTTTTGTTGATTCAGAAGAAGACCCCTGGTTTAAGGAACAATTTCAGGCTACTTTCTGAGTAATTACATAAAACATGTTTCCTCACCCCCGCCATGCCCATCCCCGCTACTCATCATCACCAGCTGACCAAATACTCTTCTCCGTGCTGCCCAAAACTCAGAACCCGAGCTACCTCACTCACACCCACATTATGGCTTTCTTGCGACTGATAACTCTCATGCTCCGCCCCCTGTGTGTGATAATGAAGCAAAGAAATCATCAAGACCTTGAAGGCCCCTCGAAGCATCCTCAGCAGGCGTATATCTCACACACTCCAACCGTTAGCTGGGATTTTAGGAAAGTCTCGGGTGGACCGTTCTTGTCCCAGCTGCTGAGTAGTCACCTGACCCAATATTTGACCAGCACTACCACGGATGACTTAAGAAGTGCAAGGGGACGGGTCTGTGACCTGCAATCGTCGACGTAGGAAGATGATCCTCCCGAACATCAAATGACAGTGTTCAGGGAAGACTAAAGAATAAGGAATATGTTTGATGTCACATCTTTGCAGAATTCTGGATCCAAATGTCCAGAGGTCACCAAGGATGAACTAGAACTGTTTATAGAGATGGATTAAAGTCAAAAATACATTGTTAATATTTACAGTATATATTATGTAGAGTACAGTCCTATCACAGTGTGCAATGGTGTGTGCGTCTGTATGTCTGTCTGTCTGTCTGCCTGTCTGTCTATCAGTCACTCTGTCTGTCTGTCTATCTGTCTGTCTCTCTATCAGTCCCTCAGTCTGTCTGTCTATATTTCTGTCTGTCTGTCAGTCACTCTGTCAGTGTGTCTGTCCAGGTAACAGTCATTATAGAAACACACTTTTTCTTGCATTTCGAAACATGAATCTCAAAGAAGACAATACAATAAAATGTAAATTAAGTAAAAAAACACTAGGTGTCGCTGTCACTGATCCACTGATCAACTGATCCACCGATCCAATGATCCACAGACCCACTGATCCATTCATCCGCTGATCCACTGATCCATTCATCAACTGATCAACTGATCCACCGATCCACTGGTCCACTGTCATTGGCACCATTTTATTGCAGGGAAACAAATCCATGGGCTCTTCAACATGACATTTATATAGATATACAAATGCTCATGTTTTTGTGGCGTTTATGTTTCATCTTGTCAGGAAGAGGAGGTCGTTCTCCTGCCGGGAGCATTTCCTCTGCAGTGACACAGACTCAGGGAGAAGGAGAGTAGAGGTTCTGTTGGAGCTGATTCCAAAGTAGCAGGAGAACAGAAAACCACCGAAGCGTACATCATCTGAGATTTGATGAAGATGTTAAATGTCAATCCGGTTGTTTGCTGCTCTTTGGGAGGGTTGTGGGATTTATTGAATGTGGATCTTCACAATCTTTTAAGGCGCGGCCCCATCTGGCCCACATCTATCACGTTTTCAGTTGTTGTTCTTGTTGGACAGAACAACAACAATGGCGGACGTTTCAGTCTTGATGTTCTGTAGTCCAGGCTCGTGAAATGATCAGTCGTGAGCGTGCGCGGACCATCATGTCTCTACACACCACGTGTACAAATACCTGTGATAGGTATGACAGTGACACCATCATCTACTGGCCTGGCATGAATACGACCTACCTGACTATCCATCGGCCCTGACCCCAACATTCCCATTGTTAAGGGAACTGTTCCTTTAAGATTAGCGTGTTAGCCGTCGTTGTTAAACCTGTTCCCAATGGAGGTCAATTAAGGTCATAAATACTTAAAGCCTCTAGACTTCACTCGATCCTCTCAGACCGCGGGATGGAGACAACTAAGGATGATGAAACAGCCACCTCCTGCTCTCTCTCCATCCTCCTCCTCTCTCTCCATCCTCCTCCTCTGCTGATCTCCTGCTGAATATTTCAGGTCTTCACTGATGAAAGATGTGATCTGTCTCTCGCTGCAGCAGGAGCTTTTAATAGAAATTGAACATCTCTGCTCCGCTAACAGTCCCGGAGGTGTGAGCGAGTCACGGACCCGCCTGACTCTGAAACACAGAGAAATCGAATGAATTATTCAACAGAGGAGTTTGACTCCAATGCTATTTTTGAACTGCCCCTCCTTTGATGATATTAACGAAGAGATTGCAAAGAAAATAGCTCGGATAAATCAAGCTTAAACTTACATCATCACATAGCCCAACTTTGCTGTATCCTCTTCCTGAACAGATAATTCTGTGGATTTACATAAAAGAGATTTTGGGTTGTGGTGGAATATTCTAATGCATGCAGGGACATGAACAACTCTGAAGAAATGGATTATAATATTCATATAAGACCTTCTCATCATGAGTATCTTTCATTGACATGAGCTTAGAAAAAGTTTCAGAGGGAGCCGGTCCTCTTTCATGTTTCTACAGTAGCCTAGACTGGACAAAACCAAACACTGGTCCAAAGACACGATGAAGAAAAGATCCGCTTCTGAAAACCAACAAAGAAGATTTTAATTACGCAGTGCTGGATAACTATTTAATTTTTTTGAGGATTTTGTGGAATTTCGAGCAGCCATATTACTGTCGTGAAGCATTCTCTCCAAAGACCGGGAACATGATTGTTGAGAGCAGAAAGGGTGGAGGTCAGAGGTCAGAGGGGGGATCCCATTCAGCAGACGAGGGATAGCTGCACCGTGAGAGAGGATCCCCTCATTGGACCTCTCCCTGGTACCGGTTGGCCCCCTCTGGGTGCATTTTCTCTCTGTGGAAGTCATCCGCAACCTTCTTGGGGCTAGCTTGGAAAGGTTTGGGGGCTTCGATGAAGTACGGTTCTGGCCCTGAGCTTTAGGACCCCTTGACCTGAAGCATACAGATGATGATTCATCCTGAAATGAGTTGTTGTTATTTTTACTTTTTTTATTTGTGTTTGAAGTTGTGGACAAAGTGAATATACAAAAAGTCAAAAGTAAACATGTTTCTACATCTTCACATTATAACAACAAATAACACATTTCCTGTATCAACATATAGTTTTTGTTGGTATTTAAAGCCTCGTTGCCCCTCGAATTAAATTGTCTCTTTTCATTTTAATTTTCAAAAGGTGAAAATGACTGAAGTTCTAAATAAATAGTATCCTGGATATAATGTCACTGAAGTTTCACCCAATCCAACCTGGATTGGGTGACTTAAAACCAACGTCAAACCCAGATGGGGACAAAGTCAAACCCAGATAGGGACGAGGTCAAACCAGTAGCCTGCCTCAATATTGTAAATAAACAACCAAGGATGTTTTGGACAGTAGCTCCACCTCATCATCATCATTATTATCATCTTCACCATTAACATTATCATCACCATCATTGTCACCACCATCTTCATCATCATTACCATTATTATCATCCTGATCATCTTCACCATTATCTTTATTATTATCATCACCATCATTAGTACTATCAACATCATCCTCATTGAAATTATCATCATCATCATTCAACTATTCATTCAACTATTCATTCATTCATTCATCATCAACCGCTTATCCTGTTCAGGGTCGCGGGGGGCTTGAGCCTATCCCAGCTGACATCGGGCGAGAGGCCGGGTTCACCCAGGACGAGTCACAGAGCCGACACATAAAGACACACAACCACTCACATTCACGGGCAATTTAGTGTCACCAGTTCACCTACATTCATGTTTTTGGACTGTGGGAGGAGCCACAGTTCCTGGCGAGAACACACGCACACACGGGAGAACAAGCAAACCCCCCACAGAAAGGCCAGCAGAGGTGGATTAGAACCTGCTACCCTCTGTGAGGCAGCAGCACTGACCACTGCGCTGCCGCGCCGCCCTTACTATCATCATCATCCCAGAACCCAGAACTCTGCATCCTCACTGAACACCATGTATGTATCTGATAATTATCAACTGACTACACACCATGTGTGTTCCTCTAATAGCACTTTTGCACATCTACACACAAACATGTGTATCTTAACTTAAAAAGAGTTTCTTCCCCGAAGCAGTGAAATGCACAACCCCCCCTTCCAACTCACATTAATGCCATACTGTACATAACACCTTATAACACCTTGTATATGCCTCTTGTGTTTGACTTCCTCTATATTTTATTTATATTATTATATATCTGTTTTATTTTATATTCTTGATTGATTTTGGCTTAACTTGATCTGCCAAACCGTTTTTCATTGTTTTTCTTAAAAAATTACACTGAAGCTATTCTGTTCTATTCTATTCTATTCTATTCTATTCCATTTTGTTCTATTCTATTCTATCCTATTCTATTCTATTCTATTCTGTTCCACTCTATTCTATTCTGTTCTGTTCTATTGTGTTCTATTCTGTTCTATTCTATTCTGTTCTATTCTATTATTTTATTTTCTATTCTGTTCTATTCTGTTCTATTCTATTCTATTCTGTTCCACTCTATTCTATTCTATTCTATTCTGTTCCACTCTATTCTATTCTATTCTATTCTGTTCTGTTCTATTGTATTCTATTCTGTTCTATTCTATTCTATTCTGTTCTGTTCTATTCTGTTCTATTATATTCTGTTCTATTCTATTATTTTATTTTCTATTCTGTTCTATTCTGTTCTATTCTATTCTATTCTGTTCCACTCTATTCTATTCTATTCTATTCTGTTCCACTCTATTCTATTCTGTTCTGTTCTATTGTATTCTATTCTGTTCTATTCTGTTCTGTTCTATTCTATTCTGTTCTATTCTATTCTATTCTATTCTGTTCTATTCTATTCGGTTCTCTTCTGTTATGATGGAAGGAATACGATGAAGGAGGTAGATGAATGGAGAGAATCAAATTCAAATAGTCAATGGCAAGAGGACAGGCTAACGATGAAGAGGACAGGCTAACGATGAAGAGGACAGGTTAATGATGAAGAGGACAGGCTAACAATGAAGAGGACAGGCTAACGATTAAGAGGACAGGCTAACAATCAAGAGGACAGGCTAACGATTAAGAGGACAGGCTAACAATGAAGAGGACAGGTTAATGATGAAGAGGACAGGCTAACAATCAAGAGGACAGAATAACGATGAAGAGGACAGGAGAATAATGAAGAGGAAATGCTAACGATGAAGAGGACACGCTGATGATGAAAAGGAAAGGCTGACGATGAAGAGGACAGCCTTTGGTCATCTCTGAGGAACCACTCTGGCCTGAGTGTGAATGGGGATGGTCCTCCTGACTGAACTGTACCGGGTCATGGTTCAGCCCGTACCTTTATGGATCAGCCATATACTTGATAAATAAATGAATTTCATCCCATTAGATATTAAGTATGACTTTGAACCCTGAGGTGAAGCTTCCGACTAGTTGGACTGGACGCAACCAACTTTGCATCATGGACCTCACTTCTGGTTCCGGCTCAGTCCAAGTCGGATGTCTGTCCAATGACATCCGAGCTGAAAAAACAACAAACATCTTCCTCTTTCATTCTCCTCAGCATCTCCTCCGAACGATTCGTCTGCCGATGTGGTGCCGGTCCACGTTAGCTTAGATTTATCCTTGTTTCAGCTTTATAACACGAGTACTGATGAACTCTGACCTGAAACTATTTCACTCTTTCAGGTAGTACTGCTCTTCCTCGCTCTTCATGTCTTAGTGTTGGTCTTCCTCAACCATGCTCTCTCTCTCTCTCTCTCTCTCTCTCTCTCTCTAGGCCTGCAGCTGCTTCCGGCAGATTCATCATTTCCTAATGTTCCTCTTCCTGGCCTTTGTGCTGAAACCCCCCGCTGGCTCCTCTCCATCTGCACATCTCAGCTCCTCCCACCTCCTACTCCTCCTTCAGAGTCAACGAGTTCCTCCGGGAAAACGGATGACTGGGACTCCTGGGACTCCTGGAGAGGTTTGAATGTTCCTCTTCCTGCTGCATAATGTGAAGCACTGTTTGAGCGCGTTCAGCCGTACCGAGTCATGATGTCACTGCCACACAGGTACCTAAAAACCCATCAGTTTAGCAGTGGACCACAGGGGGGGGAGAGGGTGTGATTCAGGTAAAGGTGTCGGGGAGGGAGAGGAGGTAAAGGTTTATGAAGACGAGAAATATCCGTCAACTGTTACTGACGACCCAGAGCAATTTTTTGCATTTTAAAGAATAGAGCGTCCGCTCCAATTACGACAGGAATCGTCTTTTTCTTTCAGCTGTTCCCTTTAACCATCATCTGGACCTGGGACCGGTTCTAGAATCCAAGTACAATGATATTAAGTGTCGTGACTATCAGCTAAGTTAAATCAGACCACCTGCCTATAAGTCCACTTTCTCCTACCAGAACATCTCTGTGATGTCACTGTGACACTTTTCAATCAGAATCAGCACTAATGTCTGTGAATGGGTGAATGTTCGTGTGAATATTTGTGCGAATGGGTGAACGTTTGGGTGAATGTTTGGCTAATATCTCTCTGAATAGGTGAATGTGTGTGTGAATCATTGTGTCAATGGGCGACTGTTTGAATGTTTGTTTGAATGTTTAAATAAACCTTTATAGCGGATTGTTTGCGTGAATGGGTAAATGTTTGAGTGAATGTCTCTGTGAATGGTTGAATGTCCGTGTGAATGTTTGTGAGAATGGGTTAAAGTTTGGGTGAGCGGGTGAATGTTTGGGTGAATGTATATGTAATGGGTGACTGCCTGAATGTTTTTGTGATGGGGTGAATGTTTGGTTGAATGTCTGTGTGATTAGGTGAATGTTTGAGTGAATTTTTGTGTGAATAGCTGAATGTTTGTGTGAATGTTGTTGTTAATGGGAGTATGTTTGTGTGAATGTTTGTATGAATGGCTGAATGTTTAGGTGAGAGTTTGAGTGAAGGGGTAATTGTCTGTGCGAATGGGGGAATGTTTGTGCGAATGGGTGAATGATTGGCTGAATGTTTGGCTGAATGTCTCTCTGTTTAAGTAAATGTTTGTGTGAATGGGTGAATATTTGTGTGAAATGTTGTGAGAATGGGAGAATGTTTGGGTCAATGTTCGTGTGGATTGTTGATTTTTATAGCGAATGGTTGAATGTTTGGTCATATCTGGATTACTTTATGAAGGTGAAAGGTTTTAAGTCCATTATCAACCTGATAAGACCCAGAGAGGATTCAAATTATTTTCTAGAGGTTAGGAGAATTTTAACCTTATTACCTATATATATATATATATATTGAACTTACCTGATTTATGTATAGGGTTGTAATAAAACTGTATTTGTAAATGTCACTGCAAAACAAATGAAAAATGTCCCGGCTATAAAATCCCTGGAGTGTTCATCAGTGAGTCAGAGCTGCTCGATGGGATGGAGGGTGAGAATCTAATGTGGGACTCTGTTTTCACAAAGCTCAGCTGACCTTTGGCAGTGATCATCCTTTGAAGCTGCCTCAGACTGCAGTAGTTTAAAATACTCACACATTAATGAGACACTTAAAGGTGCTGTGTGTAAAATGTAGTGGCATCCATCGGTGAAGTACCAGATTACAGTCCAAACCTCATCTCAGCTCATTTATTCCAGACTCTATGGGAGCCTGGTGGTCAAAGAGATCCACGTCTAGGACCACCTCCAGCATCCTGTCAGTTGATGAAGTTCCTTTTTATAGATAAACTTACTAATTTGTTATCTCATTCTTTCTGTAAAAACAAAGGTCAAAGCTTGCATGTCGGGGTTCTGAGCGTTTAGAGATCATAATCATCAGTCATAGGTTGTATATTATTTGTTCATTTCCTTGTCTGACACTGTTTGACTCCGGACAACCTTTAGTTGCAGTGTCCACATCTTTCTTCCCTGTCTCTGTGAATGTGCGTCCTCCCTGATTGTCCTCCTTACTCCTTGTATTTGATTCTTTCTCTCAAATACAAGGAGTCTTCCTCTCTGTCTTTGTCAAATCGTCAGATTTTTTCCTGAGTTCTTGCCTGTTTTCTCTTCCATGTTTTCGCCTGTGAGTCCCTCTCTGACTCTGTCCTGCTTACTGCTTCCTTGTCCTCTCCGATCCAGTCCAGTTGCGGAAATAATGAGCCCAGAGGTGGAAGATGAAAAGCACAAGAATAACGCTCTTCATCAAGAACAGGAGTTCAGTTTCTAACCCTAATAACTGGCTTGTAGGCTAGGCCTACGCCGTCGTCCCATACTGCAAGGGTTTGTCCTGAAAAATCCCTCAATCCCCTGCGTTGTACAAGCAATCCACCTAAAAACTGTCTCCTCGGGTTGACTCCTACACTTCATATTTGGACAAAATCAGACCAACACTTGAGAAATTATGACCCCAAAACAGCATTTCCCAGAATCACACCAGTTCCTCCTCGCAATAAGGTCTTTAAAATCTTAAAATGATCCATGTCAAAGTTTTTGAGTTATTGTGTCAACACAATCAATCTGAGGTAGCGGCGGCGGTAGTGACGATTCCATAATATTTCCGACTTGTTGGGAATGTAACTCAGGCCGTGGCGGCAGCAGGGATCCCAGAATGATAGTATACTATCATAATAATTAATCATCATCATCATCATCATCATCATCATCAGCATGTTGCAATCAGTGGGCACCAAGCAGGTGCAGAGCAGCAGAACCAGACTCCATCCACAAGACCCTGCAGGGTCCGTAGATCTCACCACCTGAAATTTCACTCCATTACCGGTACTCTGCTGGTCCTCTCCTCTAAAGCTTTCAAGATCAATCATTCGATCAGTGCTCATCTCACTTTAGTTTCTGCTTCTTTTTTCTTTAATTCGGACTTCAAGGCTTCCAAGACCAGTTCCTCCTTTGTGGTCTACCTTTACCAGCACCTTATGGTGCACTTGTTCCTCAGTTTCCTTCACCACAACTTCACTCTTACTTTCCACCAGTTGTCCCTGCCTTTCTTGCTCCAACAACCTTTGGATCAACAAATCCGATTCTCACTCCTCCTCTCAAAACCTTATATTGCTGTTCAATCGATTTCAGAGGTGGTTTGCGGAAGTTTCCATGTAGAAGGATGCTTCTGATGATTCATGGCAAAGTCAACTGTGCTGGTAAATCAATATCCTGAACCAACATGGGAGGTCGGTCATGGACTCCCGACAGGAGTTCCTTATTGATGTCGGTGTCTCTGAGCATTACCACCAAAAGCTCGCCAAGAGTTTTGACAGGGCTTTCTGGGATTGTGGGAATTGGAATGTCCACAATTGGGAAACTGAATCCCTCCAGGACTCCAGGTCTGGTACCTGTACCTGTACCAGACTGGAGTCCCAGACCGGATTTCTTCTCCGATTGGTGAATGGGGATTCATACGGTCTGAAAATCCTGCTGTGGGAGCCCAGATCTAGACACCATGAGATGAGAACTAGAGCAATTGATGAGATGGGAGGGGAAGGTGGGATAATCCCTCTCTTCTAACACAGAGTCCCTCCTGGTTCCTTTTCAACTTAGCATCGCTGAAGTCAAAGCGTCCCACAATGCACGAGGCCCAACAGTGAGAGTTTATGCCTCAAAGTCATCCCTCATGTCTGCACCACACTTCCTTCATCGGGAGAAAATATAGGTGCCGCTCAGAAAGCCTCTGTGTCGAATGACCAGATGAGTCTGTTTGGCATCACGCAGCATAACGGCGGCGCACGACTGCAATTTCATCCTAGCTCCTGGAAGCAAAGGAGCCGCCAGTGTTTATTACTCTTACTGTTTTATACTATTACTATTCTATTACTATTCTTACTTTTTATCGGCTGCACAGCTCAGCAGCGAAGATTAACCTCCTTTCCCCAACAATTCCTTCAAGGGCTTTATTTTTTTAACTGCAGTAGACCGAAACTTTTAGATGCTAGCTTAGTTTACAATCTTTTCACTCATTAAAAATAAATAAATGACTTGACGTTCATGTTTTCTAAAAAAAACTGTCACTGTGTTAAAGAGACATCTTAAAAGGCTATAAATAAGACAACCTATGGTTGTCTGGGATTCAGCAGGAGGCCATCATTGAGACTCTAAGGAGGCAGATCTGTTCACATGCTGGAGGAACTATTCTCCCATGAGATTTTTCTTTTTCTTTTAAAAGAAAACTTTCTTTTGATTAAAAAGGTAACTTTTGGGCTTAAGAGAGTATGATAGCGTTCACATTCATTTAATGACATTGTAAGACTCGTATTTATAGAGACAATAATGGCTCTCATTTTAGCGAGAAATGGTGACTTAATGTTGTTTCTTGTAAAGTTTTTGTTTTCTCTTGTGTGCTTGTTTTGGTAGTTCTTAAATCTCTAACAAAGTTAATTGCTGAGATGTTTTTGTGGCAATGTGGCAGAAGGAGTTTAATCAAACCAGGTTATGAATTGAAAATGAATTCCCTTCATTTTCCATTTTGAATAGAGAAAAATAAAATTACCAGAAAACAGAAATGAATACAGAATGCTTTTTAGCCCGGTTGGATCATTTCTAAGTCAGTGCCATGTGAACACAGACCTTTTTGAAAAGCAAAGGAAACCTTTTCCATTTTCTTGATGAGCAGGAAAAAAAACTCAGTAGCAGCCTGAACCCTAAACTGTGATGTTTACGATCACTGTCTTACAGATACTTTATCTTTGAACTTGGTTCTAAGAGGAACAGAACACAAAACATTCACACACGCACATACACAAACACATATACACACAAACACACAAACGCACACACACACCCATTTATTCCCACATTCCCTCTCCAGCTCTCTCCTATCCATATAAATTTTCCTCTTCCCCCACTTTGTCTCACCTCCCTCTCACATTTGATGGATGGATGAAAAAAAATACATATATATCTATATATATATATATATAAGAGAGCCATCGGCATCAACAGAGCGGCCCGTTACTCTGCACTGATAAAAATAAAAACAACCCCAGGTGTGCAGGAGAGTCAGAGTTCTATTGAGACCCATATTCCTAGAATC
The DNA here is from genome assembly GCA_009660295.1 of Lophius piscatorius. Lineage (NCBI taxonomy): Eukaryota > Metazoa > Chordata > Actinopteri > Lophiiformes > Lophiidae > Lophius > Lophius piscatorius. Next base: position 46,911 of record VRLP01004456.1, read on the forward strand.
CTTAGTAGCAACGACTATATGAGCTTTTTTAATGACAAAATTATAAGTATTAGAAACAAGATCCTCAACCTCCTGCCTTCAATTGGTTCTAGTTTACAGCCCAGGAGTATGTGGTTGGAAACAACAGATAGACCTGGAGCAGATCTAGACCGCTTCAGTCCTATTGATCTAAAACATTAACTTCCCTTATTCCCTCATCCAAAACAACAACCTGTCTCCTAGACCCAATCCCAACTAGAACCTGTCTCCTAGACCCAATCCCAACAAGAACCTGTCTCCTAGACCTCATCCCAACTAGTCTACTTAAAGAAAGTTTACCCTTAGTCAGCAACTCTCTAATTAAAAATCATCAATCAGTCTTTAAACTCAGGCTACGTACCAAAGTCCTTTAAAATAGCCATAATCAAACCACTGCTTAAAAAGGCGATACATGATCCTGAGACTTTAGTAATCACAGGCCGATATCTAACCTTCCCTTCCTCTCTAAAATCTTAGAGAACGTGGTAACCGAACAATTGTGTGATTTTCTGCGTAACAGTAGTTTATTTCAGGATTTCCGGTCTGATTTTAGAGTTCACCATAGTACAGAAATAGAACTAGTCAAAGTTACAAATGACCTTTTATTGGCATCTGATGAGGGACTGGCCTCTGTTCTGGTATCTGGTCTCTTTTCTGGTATCTGGTCTGTGTTCTGGTATCTGGTCTCTTTTCTGGTATCTGGTCTGTGTTCTGGTATCTGGTCTCTTTTCTGGTATCTGGTCTGTGTTCTGGTATCTGGTCTCTGTTCTGGTATCTGGTCTCTGTTCTGGTATCTGGTCTCTGTTCTGGTATCTGGTCTGTGTTCTGGTATCTGGTCTGTGTTCTGGTATCTGGTCTCTTTTCTGGTATCTGGTCTGTGTTCTGGTATCTGGTCTCTGTTCTGGTATCCGGTCTGTGTTCTGGTATCTGGTCTGTGTTCTGGTATCTGGTCTCTGGTCTCTGTTCTGGTATCTGGTCTGTGTTCTGGTATCCGGTCTCTGTTCTGGTATCGGGTCTCTGTTCTGGTATCTGGTCTCTGTTCTGGTATCTGGTCTGTGTTCTGGTATCTGGTCTCTGTTCTGGTATCTGGTCTTGTAGGATCTTAATGCTGCATTTGATACTATTGACCACCAAATTCTAATACAAAGACTTGAAAACCTAGTTGGCATCAAAGACACTGCATTAAACTGGTTTAAGTCATATTTATGTGGCAGATCTCAGTTTGTATCTGTTAAAAATGAATCCTCCATGCATAGTAAAGTTACCCACGGAGTTCCCCAGGGATCTGTGCTTGGACCAATATTATTCACACTATATTTGCTCCCGTTAGGCAACATTATCAGGAAACACTCCATAAACTTTCACTGTTATGCTGATGACACACAATTGTACTTATCAATGAAACCAGGTGAATCTAGTCACTTATATAATTTAGAGGCGTGTCTCAAAGACATTAAGACCTGGATGACATGAAACTTTTTATTATTAAATTCAGATAAAACTGAAGTTATTGTTTTGTGACCCAAACACCTTAGAAACAATTGATCTGATGATATATCTACTCTGGATGGTATAACCTTGGCCTCCAGCACCACTGTGAGGAACCTGGGAGTTATCTTTGATCAGGATATGACCTTTGATTCCCACATAAAACAGATTTCTAGGACTGCCTTTTTTCATTTGCGTAATATTTCTAAAATACGACACATTCTGTC
>VRLP01004457.1:0-48631 GCA_009660295.1 Lophius piscatorius
AAAGAACTACTCACCCCACTGACCTCAACACGATCCCTCCGTTCTACCCACTCATACCGCCTCCTCCTTCCCCGGACTAAGCTCAGCACCATGGGTGATCGGGCCTTCTGTCCTGCTGCCCCTCGTCTATGGAATGCCCTCCCTGACCATCTGAGGGCTCCACAGACGACTGACACATTTAAAAAAGGACTTAAAACTTTCCTTTTTATCAGAACCTATAACTTTAACTTAACATTGCTGCTTTTGTTCATGTTTTTATATAGTTATTATTATGTTTTTTATTGATGCTTTTATCTGCTTTTATCTATTTGATCCAAATTTAAAGTGCGCTATGAATTAAATGTATTATTATTTATTATTATATATCGTGATCTGCAAAAAAGGGATGATGTTCATAAAGATGGAAGAATAAGTAAGGACATATTTTCTCCGTTAGCAGACATTTTTTTAAAACTGAGTATTTGTTACAAAATCTGGATTTATACTTGATGAACACTGTCCAATTTTGCAGTCTGAGTGTGTATTCAAATGTGCTTTCTCTCCCTCAAACTGTATGGTGACTGAGCCACCACATCAATGGAAAGATCAGAGCTTTAGTCCTCAGTTAGTGTTCATAGTGCACTGGTAACACATCCCTCTCTTTTTCTAATACAATTTTTGATAAGATGTGATATAGGCAAAGGATGGCAGTGTAGTTAAATCATAAAACCCACACGTTTCACTCTTTGTGTCTTTGATCTCTTTTTAAATCCTGTCTGAGCTGCCATTTGAGCTTCTTTTTTTATAAATCTCAAGTGCTAACACATGTCTCATTCAAATCCTATGTTGCTGTCAGCAATATTGACAGAAGACTGTTCTGCAATGCTCTTGAAAATTCTATATATCATATTCTGTACCATCTAGAAGGGCCAAACCATTTTACTGATTAGATTCCATTGCTTCTCCATCTAATTAGTTCACATATCTTGACTGACTAGATTAGAAGGCTCCCACTCTACAGTATAATGTTTCAAATGCTACAAGGGTTGAATACATCCCCAACATTAATGAATAGGGCATGTGTTAAAGGTCATAGTAGAGAGGTATGAGCTGGGGCTAACCAAGTATAGTACTAAGGTTAGATGCACTGTGCCTTTAGTCCGCTTTGCACAACCTCTGACAGCTCCACGGGTTTACTGGATGCATATATTGGCTTTGGTGGTCAATATTGGACCAGTACATTGATGCAGGCTAGGTAGGGAGCTGTTGGAATCGGACCTTAAGAGTTTACTGCTCTTGTTTATAGCAGGATTGTTATGACCTCCAAATTGATATAGGTAGGCTTACATTTTTTTTTTACAACAAATTTTCTGTTCTCTATGAGATACATACAGCTATTTCAATTTTTTGATTTTACTGTGTTTTAATCCTTCCTATTTCATAGGCAATGAATTCTGGTCTTGTTATGTTCACTCCCACAATCCTTGTTGTTGTTGCCCACTCTTACTCTCTTGAAATAGTAAATAAAAACATGACTCTGTTGAGCCTGTTTTCGAGTCCTTCTTTTTCGTACTGCTTCTTTTATGGTCATATTTTAAATGTGGAAGGTCAGAACCCAAGAACCAGGCAGTGGTGACATGGCTTGGCTGTTGAAGGATGCGTAAGTGCTGATGTGATGTGGTGCTCTCATAGTGGGAGATGTGTGCTCACATCCCATGTTGATAGAACAAACCAGATGGGCTAATATACTCTATGTACTATCTGTAACACTGAGTAGGGGGCTAGCTGCTGGTGGTATGTCAGCCCAAAGAACATGCCGGGAAGAGTGACACTTATAGCCTCTCTACCCGCTTACTGCTGCATTCATGCTCACACACTAATACACTCATACAGTGTGTTACCACATGTTGGCCTTGAAGCTACATTGTCTGTGTGCATGTTTGTGGGTATGTATGTATGTGTGATGGGTTAAACTCCAGCAGAACACTATATCCTTACAGAGCTCTGGGTAGATGGTGTCAACAGTGTGCACCACCATAAATCAAGACACTAGTCTCAAACGTTTGTGTGCGCGTACCATCTTTAGTGCCAGCATGTTGATATTCAGAAGCTGAAGTTCAATAAACCATAATGACAATAATTCAAGCTGGTTGGATTAAGTGTTAATCTGCTTGTGTGTATCCATATGTTCGTGTGGTTGTGTGTGTGCTTCAATCTATGATTCCTTGGTCACATCTGCCATGAATGTTTCATGTTTCACTGGTGGTAATGTGCTATTGGTTGGTAACCCCCACCCCTTACACACACAAACACATACACACACGGTGGAATAATGTGGAAGAACAACCAATAGCTTCTTCAATTTTTGGAAGTGAATTTGCCAAAGAATAGTCACATGATCATTACATTCATGGAACGTGTCTTACAATGTTTATGTCAAGGTATGTTAGAAAATACAAAACCATTACATTCAATAGGGATTCATGTCACAAGGAAAATCCATGTGACATGAAGGTGTGAGACAAATAAGGTACATTGTTCAAAATATGAAATAATTGAATTTCTCAACTTTGAAAAGTAGTTTTGGGAAAATGAAATGCTGAAGTTTGATTTTGAAGATCAGCCAGTTTATGTGACAGCACAAGACAATTACCTTGACAACCCAAAATCATGATTCTACCTGGACCCACCATCAGACTGCATGACGCCCAGTTCAGGCCTTTCCTGTACATGACAGCAGCAGACTACAGCAGGTTACTTCAGAATTGTCTGAAAATCACTTAGCCTTTCTCTGAGACAGAAGATGCATCAGTTGGTGTTATTTGTGTCAAGCCAACGTCTAAATCTCAAACTGGTATTTTTGTATTCTTACTGAGATCCTGAAGATTATGACTTTGTTGGAATAATTATTTTATTGAACTTTTTTACAGGGCCAAGTAGCGCTTTAACGGACCATTGTTTATCTGTGATCTGCGTGGGCCACAGTTTGGGACTCATAGGATTGGCGGTTCAGTTGCAGAGTTGAGCAATAATATTATGAATGACTATTTGAGGCGTGATTCAGCGTAAAAAATATCCCACATCATTTGAGTCACAAATACTGTAGTATTGTATTCACCACTTTGTTCTCCTAAAATATATTGATGAAGGGTGATGGAGAAAATTGTTACAGTTAGGAGCCATTGTATCATGGGTAAGCCGTTTTACAATAAAATCACATACACATGATACAACATCAACCTAATATGTTGGAACCACGAGCCGGGACAATAACAACAACTTCTCTTTGCAGTATTTTAGCGGGATCAGTACCTTGAAGGTGCTGCCAAATGGATTTGGATGCTTATTGCTGCAGACCAAGGGCCATACTACACTTTAAAAAACAAATTGGTTTGAATTAAAATAATTAAATTAAATATGGTTAAATTACTGTAGTACCAAGAGTCAGCAAGAAAAAGTCTGGTGCGGCCGGCACAACCCGCTGAAAGAGTCGTTATTATTGTTCTTATCTTTTTTCTGTATTTTTAATGGAGTGGACAAAGGGATTTTTTGTCACTCATTAATGTTTTTGAGGCAAGACAGTATCAACATGCCTCATATTGCACTTTAATTACATTTAATTTGACATAGAGAATGTTGCTTTCTTTTAAGACTATGGTCTCTCTCTCTCGCTCTCTTCTCTCTCTCTCTCTCTCTCTCTCTCTCTCTCTCTCGCTCTCTCATGAGACAAGTATATATATATATATATATATATATATGATCTGTACTGTGAGTTTGGCGACCTGTTGACCCTTTTGGGAAAAGTCTCTAGTTTTCAGTATCATTTCTAGTGTTGGTATAAGGTAATAGCACATTTTATTATATTTTATTTTTTTATTTTACACCAATCAATGTCAATCATTTCAAGGAAATAAAAAAAATGTATGTTTATAAAACCACAATGGCATGTAGAAATAAGAACATTTGGGAATCACCAATATACTTCAGAGCTTTTAAATCGCTTGCAAATCTTTGCTTGATTTACTGAATAAAAAACAAAGTTGAATTTCTCCATTTCCTTTATAATAATGTCTTCTTAACGCACGAAAACATCTCTTACAATACAGTGTTAAAATAAAAAACATTTGTTGGAAAGCAAATAATATAAATTAAATATGGCAATATGAAATATCTGTAATGTCTCCCATTACAATCATCAAGATCCTCAACTCTGCCCAACAAGGTGCAGACTGAGGGGAAGAATTCAAACAAAGTAGAGAAACTCAGTTAAAATATGGAAAAAATAACTACCCCTTAGGGCAAGTTTCGTTTCACAAATGTCAAGAATAGATTTTCTAAATGTCAGATAATAACACTCTACAGCACCCACATTCTAGAGTTGTATTATAGATCATCTTCACAAAAAGCAGCAGTTGCAAGCATGTTTGGATGTAACGACCAAATAATTACCTTTGCTAGACGACCGTGATGTAGACAGTGAAAAACTTAAACCAACTCTGAGGTGATGAAAATAACTCAATCTTCAGTCTATTTGACATCAGAACCCGTGTAGCCTCACAGCAGAGAGGCTCTCAGCTGCTGGAGACATGATGTTAATAACAGCATAGCACAAGCACTCTTCCGCCTGCATATGAATGAGATGACTTTTCTTATACATCGCGTTTCAGGCAGTCTTTTGTACAGTTGCCGAAAGTGCCAAACGCACTGCAACTTAAGAAAACATATACAAATAAATAAAGCACAAGCACCCGAGAAAAACCCAGAAAACGTCCAACACAGTTACATTGCGGCCCTTAAAACTTTCCATTAAACAAGCAGTGTCAACATAAGAAAAATACAGCGTGGATCGAAACACCTTGGCCTACACTGCTGTGATCACAGAGGTCTGTTTGGCAGCAGTCAGTGAAGAGAAAGCTAGGGTTCCACCATTTCCAGGTGGCTGTTTCCTAAAATATGAAAAATAGATAAAGTTTTTGCCTTGACGCCGTAGTGACAGCTATTTGTGTTATGTTCAATAAATCAAGCAATAATGGATTGTAAAAATACATGTTCATACAAGGCATTCATTTGAAGCTTTAACTTTAAAACATGTTAAAGATATCAATAGTATTAAATTAAGAAATTAAATAGAAACAGGTAGTTTTTCATTTTGCAGCACTGATTCACGGTTATCACACGGAAACTTCCACAATTGTTTCCAGTTAAGAAGTCACAAGAGTAAACATACAATTTGTACAGTATTACCTTGAAACAAAAGGGAATGTTTGGAACATAAGGGTTGGATGAATTTCAGCATTATAATAATAACAAATTTTCATCTAATTTGGAAGGCATTATGCTGATAGTACCCTATAATACTATGAAAACATCAACCTATATAACCTCATTATTATCATGTTATTACACTATTAATGTTCCCATATGACCATTTTTTTAATCCAAATATTGCACTGATATAACCATTTTATTGTTAGCAGTTTAAAAAATTATTAGTGTACTATAACCAAATAGTTTTACCTCACTTCCATCTTAAAATTTGTTTCTCATTATAACCATTCGTTTTTGGGCCATTATTGCCCTGTTACATAAATTCCAGTGAAATATTACCCACAAATACCCATTGTTATAACCAAGCTATGACTTGGTTCTTACTTTGGTAATTACAAGGTATTACATATGTATTACCTTTCTATTACCACACTTTTACCCCATTATTAATAATAATAATAATACATTTAATTTCCACGTCATTTCCTTGCTGTTATTACTAAACTATTACTTAGTTATTACTTTGGTAACTACATGGTAGTAAATAATTATTACCTCTTTATTAACACACTATTACCCAACTATTAACATTTTATAACCTTGATTAATGTGCTGCCAAGTTGATGATTGAAAATGTTAAAAACTTGAAGGCTTATTAATAATAACTATTAATCTGATTTGGAAAATGTCTGGCTCCTACACAGTCTTTTCAAAAACATTTGACCAATAGACAAATTTAGTGGATATGGTCTGCTCATGAATCAGGGCGGTGTAGGATGTGAATGACTTGCACCGTCACGCCTGGTATGTATTGACTCTCCTCTCTGAGTGAATACAAATATGAGCAATAAGAATCCGGAGAAACAAGGGTCACTTTTGCCCAACAAAAGATAAAATATAGACTTTGCTGGTACAAGAGACGCAGAAAACAGAGCCTCTGAATTTATAGTGTAAATGCTCATCTTAGCTCTTCTCCAACAAAGTGCTCTTCCTGTCAAGATGCCCAGACAATTTAGGGAAAGTTTCAGAGGGATTCTCTTTAAAAATTCATATTGAGAATCAGACACCTTACTGCTTTGTTCAGCCTGCATATGTGATTCCTCTGCCATGGCATCCACTCTGCCAGAGCCTTTGAGAGTAAACAGCTGTTCGTCGACTTGCTGATGCTGAGATCAACATTTCAAGGGATGCAGCAGACCTCTGTCTTCCTGTATGCTCACAAAGGACTCCAAAATTGAAATTGCGCGAGCAAATGAACGCGGTTTCACAACAAAATGAGACAATTACTTTTTAATAGCCCAGTATGCATGTGGTTTTGTCACAATATCGTTTTGTGGTGGTGCTTCTTGTTGAATGAAATGAAATAAAAATGTTTGAAAGGATATAGACCATTTTCATGGTTTGTGCTCTTGTTTGTCATATTGTCAAATTATGCTTATTTACATGTACCTTACTTATACTTAATGAAACTCAATGAATATAGAAAATGCTTTGTTTGAGCATACACCTACCTATGCGGTAGCACCAACGTGTAAAATTAGTTTCATAGGATGAATCTGATTATTCTTAATGGTACAACGGGCATGCCTACATAGATGATAGCTTTAGAGGTACACAAATAACAAGAAAGGGTGCGTTCCCTTTCACTTTAGTTCTCCTATTATTGTTAGCCAACAAAAACCACTGACAGCCAATGTTTGCTGTCAAACTCCAAGTCCCCAAGGAAAAGCTTGGCTCTGTGGCTACTGGATCTGGCAAGCATACATCAGTACACTCAAATGAAAAGCCTGAACTGTTGTGGACCAAAGGAACGGAGGAAGAAAATGAAATGGGGGAAGACATAGATAAAAAAAAAACATAGAGAGTAGTAGAAGATTTGTGTATAATGAGCAGTTGGAATGCGAGGATTGCTGAATTAATCGGACTGCTAGAGCTCAAACAAAGTAGGCAGAATGCTTTTCATGTGACAAATGTGTAATTAAGAATGATTTTATAACCCACTTTTCTCTCTCTCTCTCTCTCTCTCGCTCTCTCTCTCTCTCTCGCTCTCTCTCTCGCTCTCTCTCTCTCTCTCTGACACACACACACACACACACACACACACACACACACACACACACACACACTCACAAGGGGAATAGGAAAAAAAAATGCTTTCTTCCTCCCACCCAACTCTAGTTCATCAAGATGTGTGCATATGTGCATATAAGTGTGTGTGTTTGCGTGTGTGCACAAGAATGAGAATGTGATGAGGAGACTTTAATTACCACCTTATTAGAAAAACAGCACCCCCAACGCCCATTGATACTGAAGGATAGCATGGGATGTTTTCATTTTGCCATCAAGCCTTTTCTGTCTCTTAGATTTGACACAATATTTTTTTTCCAGCTAGAACATATTTAAATATTGCTTTCCCTGCCCACACAACATATTTATGTTAGTCCTTACTTTATGAGCAACAGCAGAGTCTTTCGATCACTGGCTTTGGTAAGTCTGTCAACAAATTAAGCTTTGGGTGGTCTAGCAGGATCAGTTGGAATGGAGAGAAGATTTCTAGATTTGGGAAAGGGGATCTGGGGAACGCATCACAATTAAAGCTCACTTTTTTGGTTACATTTTAAATTTATCATTGAACAATTCATAGAACAGATTGAGTAGTTTGAAAGGATTTTCTGTTGCATCTTTTCTTGATGTAGCAATTGAAGAAAGTGGCGTGGTGCAATGAATTGTGTTTTCTTTTACACCGTTTCTGATCTGAGGAAGATATAGCCCTGGATGCACTGGCACTGTGGGAAGAAGGAGAGCCAGGAAAGCCGGGGTGATGCTTTGGTTATGGTCTGCTCTGAAACTTATGTTATGTTGAGAAATTCATGTAGATATTATTTTGACATATATCACCTCCCTAAACTTTGTAATGGACCAAGTGCGGCCCTTCATGGAATCAATATTCTCGAATAGCAGTGGCTTCCATCACCAGCATAATGCATCCTGGCAACCTGCAAAAATGAATCAGGAACAGAACAACAAACTCAGGTGTTAAATTCTTCAGATATCAATTCAATCCATCATCCATAGTATTTGCTGGATGTCGTTTGGTTTGGACGAACACAATATTAAGAAGATGGTTATAGTGATATGGCTGAACCTATGTATGTATTAGAGTGGGTGTGGGCTCTTTTGTGGAATAAATCTCAGAAACGTAATTAATAGAGCACTTGCAATTTATCATCTTTTCTCTCAATCTTGATATTTACCAATAACATTCCTAATTTATATTCCAAAGAATCTCTCTGACAAAATGGAAAGGTCATGGTGGGCTGTGATGGGAAGTGGGAAAGTTGAATTAATTATAACTTTACTTGTTTAACAGAAATATGTTGTGATGTGGTGTAAACAGGTAGAAACAGGCAATGTGCCACGCATTTAAAATGAGCTTGTAAATATATTTTTTTCAATACTAACTCTTAATGAAGCTCCAATCACCCTGAAAAGACATTTGAAAATTGGGTTTTGACCTGACATTTACTGCCAAAAGGACAATTTAAATGTTTGATCAAGACTAAATCACTTAGGCTGAGCTTTTGCCATCTAATTATGATATTACCAATATTTAATTATATTGAAATTTATGGATTCAAATTATATCAGGGAAGGCTTTTCAATATCTGTTTTAGGTGTGTGTGTGTGTGTGTGTGTATGCACGTGTGTGTGTTTTTGTGTGTTATGATAAGTTATTGGTGCAGTGGCGCCTCGGCTGTCCGTCATCAACTCAAATGCATTAACCTCGGCCTCTGTGCCTACGGGGCGCACCACTTCCATTTCTCTGCAACAAATACAGGTCCTGGCCCAGGGCATACTGGCAGCGACCATAGTTAATGACTTATTTACTGTTTAATTGCTGTATACTGAACCACAACAACAATTAATAAGAAAAAGCAACATTCACAAGTGGTGGGGGAGCCATGTGGCGGAGGTTATTTTCTCCTTCAAACTGTATCTGAGCCCTGCCTTCTGCTCTAGCCTGATAAACCACACCTTACCTGCAGACTGGCAGACTGACAGCTGTGAAGACTGCTACTTTTATCACCTCCGGGTGAATTAAAATACATACCTTGAACTGACCTTGTTTAAATAAAAGTATGTTATCTTACTCTCATTCTGTTTCATTGTATGATTTATTCTATTCGTTCATCTCTCCGTAAATTTCCTCCATTGTATTTTTGTCAAACATGCCAATGAAATTGTGACACTGTACTGACAAAGCATTGGCTCTTTTCTTTTCTTTCATGTCTTCATGTTTTTCATCCGGTTTGTTTCCCCTCTTACCCACAATCCTCTGCCTTTTGTGTCGTCGTCTTTTATTCTCCCCAGTTCTCTTTAGCCTTGTGAATACCATTGCTCAAGCAGTGAGCTGTTGCAGGCACTTTGTTGCTGACCATGGTGCTGAAAGCCTCCTGCTTTCCAATTGCCAGAGTGTTCATTTCATGGTTCATATACTCTGTTCTCCATTTGTCAGATTGCCGTTAGCCCCCACACATATTTCTGTAACCCCTTCCCATACAAACAATAACAAATCAAATGCACATTTGTTTAACCTCGCAGTTGTAGCTCTCCTGCCAACGTCAGACTCTCAATTATGGTGATGACATTTGTCATATGTTGCTTGAGTTACAGGAGGTGAGGGAAGGAGTGAGGACATGTTGCATGAGGTTTTCAGGGTGACGATTTGATGTAATTTTTTGCTGCTGTGTTTTCAGCAGTCTGATTTCATGTTTTTCGGTCTGCCTTCTTTTTTGTGGAGTGTTAGAAATTAACACGATATGAGGCGGAATTTAAGCACCCTCCTGATTATATTAATTTCATAATTTCCCGAAACTAAAACACCACAGTCACGACATATGTAACCCTGTATGCTGCCTCCATCTGACCACATGTGGTTCCCAAATTCACGGAGAACCACTTCCAAATGCCGTATATTCAAAGTAGGAAAAAATTGCTAAAGAATCTTAATGTTAGCACTACGCTCTTTCTTAATGATGGTGCAATGCTCTTTTAAATGTGAAAGTAGCACATGACTGGGACTTCCAGCAACAGGCCTATTGAAATGAGCATCTTCAGGTGATCATTTATGCCTGACTATTATTAGTAGTGTGTAGTTTAACATACTGTTAATGCAGATTGTCAGTTTATAATGAAGCTGTAATTACTGCCTGCTGCTATTCTCAGTTCATAGATGGGAATTAACACACCTCTCAATGTAATGCCGGTTAATATACCTGCACTAGCTGCAGTCTATTTATTACTAGATTATCACTTATCAAAACAACAGTTGTCTGCTTCACGAACATGAATTTTCTAATATTAATGTGGATGTTCCTAAAATATTGGTTTCCCGAACATTGGTTTAGGAGGCTACAAAAGCAGAGCACTAAATGTATTTAAAAAAAACATAAAAAAAAAAAAAAAAGATTCTGTAAACAAAACTGTGCTTACAGCAGCACAGCAGCTCCTCCTGTGTTGTTTCCAAATTGTCCTTCATGCCAAGCTAGATTTGTGAGCAGTGCTATGCTAGGCACTAAGTTAATGTGTTTCCACAGCCTTCCCACTTTCGTGCTTCTCCCTCTGCCTCTGGACTCCCTCCAGTCCCCTGTGTTTTAAGGACAATTTCTGTGTCTCCTCATCTCTTGCAGGCTTGCATGCTTTCCTACATGACTGCCCATTGCCCCTGCCGTCAATCCCCCCAGGTCTCAATAAATAACCCTGCACCTCTCTGGCCCTCAGCTCTACTGGCTGTTGCTGGAGCACATTTGTTAAAATATTACCTGCTGTAGAGGGGAAATTGATACTGTTTCATTGTCCTCTGGGTAACAGAGGTTGTGTTAGCTTAAAATGCCACAACACAGCTGTTGTGGCACAACTGTTGTAGGGAATTTCAGGATTTCAATAAGAGAAAAGAACAATAGATAATTTGCTCTTTCTATAAACAATTTTATAGAATAATATGTGCTTATACTTTCTTGTTGAAAAGCGGTAACCAAATATAGGTTCAAATATAATTAAACAACAAACTAAATAACAATATGATATTTGTTAAAACTTTTTGGCGTAGTTACACAACATCTTCCAGCGCCGCCACCAGAATCTTCATCATTAGAAAAAGAGATTAAATTGTGCGGGGGAAACCTCTTACTTCACTAAAAATGTTGGCTTAACTCTAAAAGATAACTTTTTAAGTAAATTAAAAACTGTTGGGTCTTTTTGGATCTCCTCCATTGCTTCATAAATAGGCAAATGATGAAATGAGACATCCCCAGATGACCAGGTAGGAAGAGGCAAAGGTTCCTCTGTGAAATCTGCCATTATCCAGATGGCACCATAAGCGATTAAGCCAGAACATTTCTCCCCTCTTATAATTGACTCCATAGGCTATTAGGCAAGTTGGCACAAGGCTACGTCCACTGGTGCAAACTCCAGATGTTCTCTTAGCGTGTGTGTGTGTGTGTGTATGTGTGTGCATGTGTGTGTTTGCAGAAACTTAGGACGGCAGAGAGTTTGGCTGTTGTTGCGGATCCAAGTGGTGGGTCCAGGGCTGCGTACAGATGGACATGTGGCTGGGTGGGTGCTGGAAATAAGTCACATTCAATTATATCAATGTCTCTATTATTATGTATGTTCTCAGTTTCTCTCTCCCTCCATGTCTCTCTCACCCTGTCTGTCTCTCTTTCTCTCTAGCCTTCGGGAGGAGAGATTAGTGTTCTGTTTTCTGTTGAAGATCTTTGTCTCTGCTTTTTGGGTTTATCTGAAGATGAATTATCATCCATTATGTTTGGCAGACATTATTAAGTGTACTTGCTATTATTAAATTTTGCTGAATAATGCTGAGAGGCTTACAGGACAGTTTGTAAAACTTACCATTTTTTTTAGCAAATAAACTCAAGATCTTGTATGTCATAATTTTACTTCAAATGTAAAGCATCCTTGGAGAAGAAAAAGAAAAGGTTATAAGAGGTATTCATTTGCCATATTTAAAATAATGTATCATTTACAATGACAACTTTGTCATTTGGTACTCTATTACAAACTAGATCCCATTCTCTACAAAGCTTTTTACCATACCTTTGGGAAAAGAGAATCGGGTTTCCAGAACAAGTGTTTCAGAGGACACAAAAAGCCTGTTTTCAAACGGATTGTATTACATTACTGAACGGACTTTCAGTAATCCCTTTATAGCTAAAAAAGAGCTAAAAAGGCATTTATTATTCATCTCCCTATGCCTGGTCGTGAGAGGAGAAGAGGAGATGCGCTCTAGGGTTTCCATCAGCTATTAGTAAACAAATCAATGCTGCAGGCTGAGCTCTTTGTCAGTACCGAGTCATCTGCCCTTTATCATGACTTTCAGGAGAAAGCCAGAAATGGACTATGTGAAACACGATACTGCCTCTTGAGGATAAAAAGCGGAAGAAAAAAACATAATGAAAGTTTGTTCCGGGGTCCGGGGTACGTTAAGTTATTGAGTTTTGTAAACCCACGCAGGAATCTATATGCAAAAACTTTCCCTGTGCACAAGCGACAATGTATTCATGACATCAATCTAATTTGAGAGATTAGTTAGTAGTTACATTACTACCTCAGCTGGGCTGGTGTGTCAAGTTATGGCTCTGTGAGCCGAAACTCCTGAATTTGTCATGACCCACCCAAGAACAGGTATTTGATGTAATCAAAAAGCACAGTTTGAAGCCACTAATCCAATTCCATTGGCATCATACATTGTAATTTGGTATCAGTGTAATTATGAACTGAATTGTGAACTGCCTGTAAGGGAATTGAATTAGCCAGCCGAAGAAGTGTAATATGATTGGGAACAGGGAGAAATCAATATACCACTGCTCATCATCTCAACGTTGACCTGAATTCTGCGTGAATGCGGATCTTTGGAGAATCAGTTTAATTCAATCTGGTGCAGCAAATAGGCTCCTGGTCCCCCCACAACAGCCAACAACAGCGCTGTCTTGGATTAGACTGGAGGCTTGCTGGGGGAAGAGTACCTCTGAAGGTACTAAATACAGTTAGATCCGCCTGGTTGTATGATGTAGAGGTAGATGTATAAGCTTACAGATATAAACTTAATGTTGAATATACAGTACACTCTACCTCGCAGGCTTTGACATACAGTCCTTACATTCACCCACAACTGTGTTGACAAATGAGTCTACAGTGGACTGTGTAGGGATTCCATTGCAAATGGGTTCAGCCCACACGTGATAGATCCACCCTAATGGTGGTAGCTGCCTAAAGAGAGATAGTTAATGTTGAAAGGGCTGCAACCATCACAGTGGTTCACTGTAATGGATGAGGCAATAGACTCTTTAGCCAGGTATTCATTTGCGTGTGGAGATTATCACCGAAACTATAGTGGCATCTGATTGGCTGATTACACCAGCTTGTTAGCTATTTATTTCCTAACTATGGATTTTTAAAAATGTATTTACATGTTGTTTTCATCCTGGTCTTAAATACTTGTATTTACAATAATTTATGTCCTGTCCGCTTCTTCAGCAGCTTGTATGAAATCATTCAGCGGTCTTTGTTTCCAGGAAAGTGTTGACCGCTTTGTTTTGTTCTATTGACCAAATAGCATTTCACTGCATTCTCAACACTCTCCCTGATAAGAACCTGATAGGTAACTAGTGGTTGTATCCTATTATGGGAGCAGATGGTTTCTTACCATTATTTTATTTATACAAACAAGATTAAAAAGCTCTGCTCGTATTGCAAATTGGTAATCAGAGCTGAGAAGAAAGAGTTCCTCTAATGCCAAGGAGAGCCCAATGTCAAGAAAATCAATATGTTAGCCTCCTCCAAAAAACTCAATGCCATTTTTCTCCTCCCTGCACAGCTCACTCAGATAAAATCTTTGTGCGTCGTGTACAATCAAAGCAGGTGTCAAATAAGGGCAAAATGTTTCATTATTTTGTTTTATTCATGTGAATCCATGATTCTGCTGCCGATCTCGGTGCTGGGTCAAAAACACATTTCTATAACATTCTTTCAATTACTAGAGCAATTCCAAAGAGTCATTGTGTATGTGTTGTCTTAGAGGAAAGCTAAAAAAGGTTATAAAGTCCATGGAAGGGTTATCTCATTCACCAACAACAGAGAGGAGCATGTCCCTGGAGCCAGGTGTTGAATGGACTAAAGAAAGAAATAGCTCTTCCTCTCTTGTTGTTGGAGATGCAGTAATATGGTGGGCTGGTGCATCCTGATATGTGATTCAAAGGTTGTCTTTTAACACACTTCCTTGAGATAATCTACCATTAAAGTTATGCATACTCAATCTACCGCATCAGCATTGTGATCAGCACCTCAACATTTTGCATCACCCGCTCCTACCCAATTCACTGTGCCCTGTCTGTGTTGACACCTACTTGATACCCACAGGTTATTGCAGATCCCTCTTCACTTAAGTTTTTGTGTGTGTGTGTGTGTGTGTGTGTGTTCGTATGTGTGTATGTATTCAGAGGGGAAGCAGAGGGAACTCATTGCTTGCCTGGGAGAAAGGAAAAAGCTATTCAACAGAGGTGCCCACGGTGGCAAAGCCATTTCCAATAATGTGCTCTTTCTGAAACAACAATTGTGTTTAACCCCATTGGCTTCACCTGCCCACTATTTGTCATCCTTACCTCTTCCTCCATCAACTCGTTCCATGTTCTCACATACTAATAGAAGCTATCAAAGTATAGTTTATGAGTGTTGTAGTGCGTGTTGTAAACTGACTCCCGCTGCTGCTTCTGTCTCAGGAAACAACACAGACATGTTGGAAATGCCTGCTCTATGGTACAGTGTAACCCTTTGATCCTGTTTGACAATTGTACAAGGCAAAGCTTGTGCAAACAATAGAAGTAGGAAAAAAGATCTCAGATCAAACATAGTCTGTTAAATGGTAAATATAAGGCATTTTGAACATTAATATAGTAGTGAAAAACTTTTGGCTAAGTTAAGATATTTGAGTAGACGCCAGGAAACAAAACATCAGATTTGCTTAACTTTGTTATCTCAACCGGCCCCTTAAAACTAGGTTGAATGAGTGGAAAAAACGGATTGTAATATTAATTATTACGAACTGCTTCTAGTGAAATATCAACAAAATGTGTTAATTATGTGCTACTCTTATGGTGAATTTTGATTTTCTTTATTTACCGTAATCCCAAAACTTTTTACAGTTACACTGATGCAATGAAATTCCTTTATTTGTATTGACAAAGATGGAATTTTGTAGTTCTTTTGACATAAAGCAGTTCTCATGTGAATTTTTCAACGAGGCAAACTAGTTAAAATGATACCTTATTGTATCTAAACCATTCAATTTTTCTATAAATGTTTGAAAGAAACGGGCTGCGCAGCAACAGAATGTTGATTTATTTTTTATTTCATTTTCAGCACAAATTGAGTTTGAAATAAGATCTCTGAGTTTCATGAATACTTTGAATTCCAGTGCACTTATTTTTCTTTCCCACTTGATTGAGTGAACGAACCCTGCATTTGTTTTGGCCAGAGATGCTTTCGGCGATATAAAGTGGCTGTGGATGACCTTGATTTAACCTTTAAATGCAGAATACAGATTCATTGGCATATGGAGTATTTTTTTCATACACTAACTTCTATTTCGCCTGTGAAATGAAATTACATACGTCTAGCTATCTGCCAGTATTCCATTTTTTTAATTCCTTTTTACCACATTTCTCTTTTTCCCCTACAACCCTCTTTAATCTCTTAACCACCCCCACTCCCCATGTCCCCATGCCGGTGAGCTACGTGTGGAGGTGATTTATCTGTAGCATTCACTGAAGTCCCGATACAGTGACCCAAATATACACACACACACACACACACACACACACACACACACACACACACACACACACACACAAACACACACACACACACACACACACAACTACACACAGTCAAACACATGTACAGACATATGAAAAACCAGGTAAGGCTGCAGCTATGATATTTTAATTACAGTTTTAATTAGAAGTAATTTAGGTTTTATATCTAGAGAGACAGTTCTATCCCACCCCCACAACACCCAGAGATACACACACATATGCACAAATGCACACACAGACACATGTAGAAAACACACCCATTTTCAGGTCTCTGTTCCTCTTCTTTCTTTCTTTTTACACTACACCCAAAATGTTTAGTTTTTTTGGTTTGTTTTTGTTTTTTCCTGGCAAGAAAATTCAAAGATATTTCGGTACAACAAAAGCGCACAGCTAACCGCTATTGACCATAAAAAATGCCATAATGCATAATCATCAGTACCTTAGATACATTTTGTATTTTTTGTTATGCAATCTCTGTTTTAATACAGAGGCCAAACTCAATCTCATCTCAAACTCATCTTTGATAACTGGCCTTTTCCATGCTAATGTTTATTTCTTAAAATTAAAGTGCCTTACGGTTGGTTTTAACTAAAGCACATACATAATTGTCCAAAAGGAAAAAAAAACATCACTTGTGCAGTATCAGAAAAAAACACAAATAAACAAGACTGCGGACAACCATGTTGTAAATTTAAAGCACTTTGCAATCAAAATTATTTTCTCACTCAGCAAGTATTTGATACCCAGGTATGTTTATTATGTTTTGAGTCATAGCCTTTTCTTCTACGTTGGGTAACAGATTTTGATTTCAAAAATGTCTGCCGTCTTTACCCTCCCATAGTTTGGTATAACTAGGGTTTTGGTTAAGATATGTAGGATTGTACGAGTGCGATGGAGAAGACTGTGCAAAAGGATGAGAGGGTGATTTGTGCAGAAACAGAGAGCCTTTACACTGTAAGCCGAGTCGAAGTGCAGATTTGGAAGCTGTAAGACAGTGTTGTGTTGTTGTGGAGTGCTGACAGGGGCGGTGAGCTGAAAGTGCTCCAAGGATTGAGAAAAAGAAATGTTAGTGTGTGTGTGTGTGTGAGTATGTGCTTCACAAGATGTTTGTGTGGCACAGATGGAAAGACTTCTCAGGGATTACTGTGTAACTGGAAGAGGAGAGAGGTGGTAATTGCATTTTAATTACAGTGTTGATGGTTTTGTGCTCTGCCAGATGGAAGGTTCTTTACAGATATAAGCACAAAATAAATCACCCCTCTGGAAAATAAATCAGCCAATAGGTGACTAGTTACCTGGTGAACTGAGTCCGTAACCTTGTCTCGAGTCACAGGAAATGATGATTAGTTTTGGCTAGTTTATATCCAACCTAGACCCCTCAGTCATCACTCTTTGCTCTTCCTTGTAATGGTGGTACATTTTACTTTAAATGCATGTCAGCAGGCTTGATGGGTGTTGGTTTTGAAATTGTGCGATAATCAAGTAATCAAAAATATATATTTTATAGTAATACGAACAGGAAAGCCTTTTATAAGGCTCCTTGTTTTTGTCTCTGTTACAAATTGTTAATGCAGGATTTGGCAAATAAAGCCTTTGTTTTTGATTGCCTTGCATGTTTCTCGGGCCTCTTGTTTATACTTAATAATAGTGGCAAGACCTTTTGCTTTCACAAGCACAGTAGCAGCGGATGAGCTCCCACAGCTTTATGAGAGTGACCTTTGGCAGTTCACTCAATGATATCGGTGTGCCAGTCCTGAACTCAAGCTCTAACCTTGAAAGCTTAATGAACCAACTATGGCTGTAGCATAAAGCTAGAGTCAGCAATTTTAAAAGTGAGTCTTACTATCAGTATCAAGGTTGCATGTGTTTATAATCTGAACTTGTCCATGAAGTTACAATAATACTGAAATCTGTTGTACTATGATAACACTATAAGAATGTGAAAAAGATTTTAGTTTTGGAGAAAAATGTTGTAATATTTATGTTTGTCATTGTTCAATGTAGGAAATGTAAACCGTAAATCTTATGGCCAGATTACGTAAAATGTAACAAAATGGATCGATGAGCCTGAAAGATGAAGCAGGGATTGAAAACATCTTGGTTCTCATGATCAAGGTAAATCCTCCCGCTGTGTGTTTTGCGACAGAATGACCCCATTGGGGTGGTATAAACCAGACTCAACCAACAATTCTGAGACTTTGGCTAAAGGCACTTCCTTCTCTCTCTCTCTCTCTCTCTCTCTCTCTCTCTCTCTCTCTCTCTCTCTCTCTCTCTCTCTCTCTCTCTCTCTCTCTCTCTCTCTCTCTCTCTCTCTCTCTCTCCTACCGTGCCCTCTGCACCCCTCTCTCTTTTGCTTTTTTGCCCTTTAAAAACTGTCAGAAAGAGATAAGGCAAGCCTGATAAGCCGACGTCCATCAAAATACTCCCCCATATGCGCAGAGCTGTACCTCAGAGGAGAAAATGTATTTATATATCATATTCTCACATGCCTGCTTTGTGCTTGATATCAGCTTAATGGATTCATGATACAGGGGAAGAAAATATCAGCTGTCTTTACCTTCATGACTCATATTGAAAATGGCAAGAGGGGCTAGAAAGTTCCAATGGGGGTGGGGAGGCTTAAATTAGCAATTATGGCCATTTCTGCTTTCCTCAATTGTCACCAACGGGTCATTTTAATTTCAAAACCAGAACTTCCAAATCATTAACCTGCATATTAAACCTGCAGATATCTTTAACCTTTCAATTAACTTTCATGAGCACCTGCTTATGAGAAGTAGTGGTAGTACAGAGCTGGCATACATATTAGTGTAGATGTTTGGGTCATTTTGAATTTACAAATTATAGTCGTAATCATTTTAATCGAGAAACTAAGCCAAAAATAATTTCTCTTGATGATATTTTTATAATGACAAGTGTTTTTTTTCCTTTACCTATTGAAGAAGCCATGGAGGGTAATTTGATGATTTATTTGCCTGTGTTTCTTGAATTATTAGCCAAGCATCACAAATTAAAAGCACATTTACATTACAAACAAAAGGTTTGACTCAAATCTACCTACTGCAAACCTTTGAAAGTGAAAAAATTAATCAGTAGACCTTGTTGAAACTCTATAATCTTCCCTGAATGTGCAGCCTTATGGACTTATTCTTCACTGTTGTGTGTGAGGTAAACAAATATGATTGTAGAATTCTGGTAACATAATAAATGTGTGAAAAAATGAATTTTTGTTCTATATGAAAAGAGCAAAATATCACACTGACTCTTTTTTGTTTCCTATAACCAAATATGCATATTTTTGGTTATCTACAAAATATATCCCAAGCACATAATCATAAATAATACGTGTCAGACAGACAGAAATGTCATCGTGCAAGTTTTGTTTGTTTGTTTTATCTGTGCATAAAAATGCAATTCTTTTTATTTGACTTATTCGTGAAAGACATGAAATCTCCATAATTTAAAATACAAAAATGAAATATGTAAAAATTCTAATTAAATAGAAAATTAACTAGAATCTGTCTTGGCAGAGGGCATCCCTCTGCGACAATAAGGGTGATGTCCAATGCTGTCCTTTCCGACAATTTTAAAGAAAGTGGAAATGAATACCTGCATCGGATTCCCACCAACATTTATCTGTTTTTTTCCCTGACCCATAACCCATCCTTCTTCCATGTTTTGTGGAAATCATGAAGTGTTGTTTGCATATTCCTGCTGACCATCAAAACAACCAACTGACTGACCGACCAGTGAATCAATCAACAGATCAAAATAACCAAACGAAAGTTCAATCAACCAATCAATCAACAGATCAACGAACCAGCAAACCAAACAACTAACCAAACAGCCAGTCAGCCAACCAAGCGACCAACCGACCAATAAACCAACCAATAAACCAACCGATAAACCAACTAACCAAACAGCCAGCACACCCAGCCAATCAACCAATAAACCAACCTATCAAACAACCAATCAACCAGTGTACCTACTTTAGTCGTTTTTATTTGTAATTTGGTAACTCGTGTTTTCTTTCTCTTTTCTCTCAATGAGTAACCATTTAACTAAAGATTTTGGTGAAAATGTGAAATAAAATAGGTGAGGGGGGGGTCACACCCATTATCACAAATCATCTGTCCACTACAGCGCTTATACGTCTGTAAACATCAACAAACATCCCATACTGTTTTTACATGCTGCATTTGTTTTAGAGGGATTGTCATCCAACCCTAAGGCCATTCTGGTTTCAACCAGGAAAAAGTTTTATCAAATGCTATTCAACAAAAAATAACCATAGACTGAATATCACATTTGAGAAAAGAGGTTACAGATGATAAACCCGGTTTTATGATGGGACATTATGGATCAACAGCATGATGCAGACTTGTGTCGTATTTACAGTATGTTAGTGTCAGCCAGGGAGCACATTTCAATGCCTGCTATGCTTTGGCCTGGGGTGAGCTATACATTAAGCAATACGCTCCACTTGGAGCTTTGAGACAAAGCTACATTCATTACGAAGCAAATGGATCCTTGCAGACACGTTAATATTTGAGATTCTACAAAATGATGGCCTATTGTGACTGTGTGTCACAGTCTTTCCCTCCTCCTCCCGTGCCTTTTTTTTTGTCACTTTCTATGATACACATAACAACACTATACACACACTCTTCTGTGTGCGCTCACACAAAACATACTTGCATCCCTTGTCTCTGATGTGCCAGCGGCTGTTGATAATGAGATTCCTACAGGACGGGAAACTCCAGGGAACCTGACTGTCGGCCCACTTTAAACACTGCAGTGTCTCTCTCCCTTTTCTGTCCTCTGAGACTTAGAGGATGAAAGGAGAATGGGACTAGAGTAAAAACATATTGTTTCATAAACGGGACCCACACACCACACACGTTTGAAAGAATAGAAATATGTGCGGCCTTATACTTTCACTGAAAAAGCATTCAGAGTTACAATGTAGAAACATGTTTATAGCCATGTAACTGACATAAAGTTTGAGCATTTATTTCAGTGGTTTATTATTGTAAGAGCATGCCAATGTATGTATATCTATTTAGCAATTTATATGCATGTCTATGCATGCATCCAGACAGATGTTTACACATCTGTCTGGATGCATGCATAGACATGTGTCTGACCTACTGTGTCTTTGGCGAGGCCACAGAGAGGAAGATAATTATTATGTGCCTTTTGCTGTCATGTCACAGTATCTCCTCATAGTTATGCTCATGCTTCGTAAGGGCTCAGAGGCCATGTAACATATACAGTACATTTGTCACAGACATAGTTTTGATAAAGTACCTGATGCCACCAAGGACAAACAGAACTAATTTCCTGTCACTGCCTTTGGACATCCTCTCTATTCTCATTTCCTCTCTTTTCCTCAGAATACAATAATATTGCTTTATGGTGCATCCTGCTTCATGTTGTTTCTGCTCACAGGTTCTTCTGAGAGGCTGGCACTCACACAACCTTCAAAAAAATGGTGCAATGTACGGACTGTTTGGAGCTGACACTGAAAAATATTTACAAAAAAATGAGCAAATTCTGCATGAAGAAAAAAAATGCATATTAGCGCAGAAAACCTGTTTTTTTTGGATAAGATAGTCTTTGGAAACAAAGGCTCACTGAATTTATATATCTTGCACCTTTTCTTTGCTGAATTGCATTATTTTTGGACATTGAGTTGTAGTCCAGGAAAAAATACAACCAAAATGACAAATTCATTAAGAGAAAACTATTTTGTTGTCAGCTTTTTCATTTGAGAGACAGAACTGCATGGACATCAGAGCTCACACTGAGCTGTGAACCATGCTAACTCTGGAAAACTACTATTGCTTGATCGTCACGAATGCTGAATTTAGGCAAAGATTTTGGATGGCACTACCACATATAATGTGTAATATTTCAGCATTAAAATATCAATATTGTTGTCATATATCCTATTGAATTGTGTAACTTAAATTTTTCCAACAATGTTCAAACAACAAAGAAAATCCATTGTTATATCGAAAAGTTTCGTATACTATGGAATTGTTGTTGTGACTGCAGCTGATCCTTCGTCCTAACGGCTTGTAACAAGCATGGGATTGGAGGGTTTTTGCAGAAATACTCTTGCTTTTGGGAATGGCAGCATGAGCCTTGTTTTCTTTAAGCAGATGGGTTTCATTTGATTTACTTATGTTATAGCCTCCAAGAGAGAATCAGACTGATCACGAAATGACAAAAAATAATTAATTAACATTTTCAAACTAAGTCCTGTAAGGTCAGCAATGGCAATTTGTGCCGTTTATTTAAACGGCACAAATTGCTGGGTTTAAATAAAGCTGATACTAAAACAAATCATTCAAGTCATTGTCTAAAGTTTGGTCTAATTTATGCATGTTTCAGATACACCACAGTTCTCTGTCCGTTCTCACCTTATAGAATGAATGAATTAAGGTAACATAAGATAAATCACTGATGGGTTTTTTTCCCCTAGTTTTAAGTCAAATTCCCAATACAAGGTGTGCACACTGAAGTAATAAGCTTGTCTAAATGGAAAACATGACTTCATCATAATCCAGCTGCCTCTTTTTCCCCTCAGCGTCTTCGTTAAACAATCTACCAATGAAATGGTAATCAACTGCTAATCTGATCAGCCCTCTACACAAAGAGGCAGAGCAGGTACACAACAGGAATAAAAGCACCCGTAACCCCAAACTACACAGAACTTTGACAGCCATCGAGTTTGATTTTGAAAGTTACCACCGTCCTCCATTTGTAGGTTGTGTACGGTCAGCTAAATACCTGCTTGCTCTCCCTATCCTGGTGTCATTATATTTAGGCTTGTGTCAGCCTTTAAACTCTGATATTGTTGCCTCAGTTTTAACAAACATTCTATCTATCAAGAGCTTTTCCAATCATGTTCTTGTAGCAAGACATGTGCTGTGCACTATAATCTGTGACATTACCGGACTAACCATAGTAATCCATTTGCACTTTCCCCTGTTGATTAGAGTGCATGTGAAACGTGATGGCGGTTGCCTGGTATAGGGCAACTGTTGCCTGAGGTGGCATTGAGAGCATGAGGTCTCATACACAGACATGTCTACATTCAGACCAAGATTTATTATTCCCTTATCACATACACTCAGTGACAAGACCATAGACGCAGGGAAAACCGTACCTCTAGCCACAAACATTTTGACGACGGCTTGTACAGAGGCAAATGCACAAAAAACACCCTCGGCAGGAGCATACTATCACACCAAAAAGTGAAACTTCATGCTTAAATGTGAGCAATCACATGTTTGTGTGCGTCCTATGGTAAATCACAGTCTGAATGTGTGTATCCATGCGTTCAGTCTTAGATTAGAGGTTATATTTTCATATTTTGTTTATTTCCAAGCAACCTAAGCTGTCTTACGTCGTGAATCTGTTGTCTTAAGATTGTAGAAACATTTACTCAGTTAACCTTGGCAATAGATATCAGATTAAAATAGTTTTCTGATGAGGAAAACCAAAAGAATAAAAATCGGGGAAGTTATTTTATTGTGGCATTCTGTGGAGAAGATTAATAGAGTCTGTGTTACTGTCAAGTGTTCATGAGCGCCATTGTCACCGTGCACACTTTAATATCCCAGCAGAAAAATAGAACATGGCTGATAAGAGAGCAGAGAGAACAGCCAAGAGAGAACAGAAATCCCATACTGTGGAGAGCACTCGTCCATTGCAAGTGTGGCAGAGGTCACAGTCAATTTTCAAAAGGAGCAGTTCTTTTATATTAGAGTCTGGAGAGATTGGAGACCCTCTTGCTCTCTATCATTGAGGGCCCGTGCCAAAACACGGCCAGATGTGATCAACATGGACCTTGTGGAAATCCCTACTCAACCAAACTGTCTTATTTAGGGGCTGTAAGAACAATAGCAACAAACCAGGCACACCAAGGTTTATGGTTTCTGTAGTAATTCTAGTAACTCTTCCAATCAGCTTATAATAAAAGAACCACATTTATCCAATTTCGGAATGACGTTAAACTTGTGTAATAATGTACAGCGGCGCTATAATGTATAGCAAATTTAACAGTGTATTTTCCAAGCCTCATTAAGTCAATAAAGCAGGGAAAATATGAAGTTGGATTACTGAGCAATGACATCTCTCCTACACAGACATACCTCAAAGATATAAGAAATGTTAATTTTAAAAGAACGTGCACTAATCATGTTCAGTGTAATGATACAAGGGGGTTGGTGGTTTGGTTACGAAGCCTGACAGCCTGGAGATCTGTCAGATAAAAGCCAATGACTTATCATGATTCAATATAACAAGAGAAGCAAGGGAATATATATCATATTTTCAAAATATTCAGGTAGTGAAAGTCTTAGTGATATGAACAGCAAATCAAATCAAACTCAACACGTTATGTGTTTGTTGTTAAAGTTTACTAAGATGTATCTGTGTTCCTATGTTGAAGCATATGGAATTATTAAAATAAAATCAACATTTGTATGTAATTTTCCAAATATACCTGGATAACACTGTGGTTTGCCGATTGTGCTCAGGAAAACACAAGTGTCTTTTAGGGTTTTTCGGGGATGGGATGTTTACTACGGTCCAAAAGATCTTGTCGGCTCTACATTAGTGAGGGTGCATCATGGATTGGATACATTTCAAGTTCTACCGCTTATTCTCCTTGTTCGGTTATTTTTTCTGGTGCTAGTTGTGAAATATTTCCTGTAATTCTAATATTCCTTTAGGTCAGTTAGCCTTTTGGTGCATATGCTGTGATGCTGTCATGTGGCTGACGTTTAATTGAAAATATAATATTTTGGACAGTGATCTGATGTCATATGTACCATAAGTTGTGGCTGTTATTTTTGACGGAACTGCTTCTACACTGGAAATTAAGTTGTTTTGAGCAGAAGATTTTTATGCAAGCTCATTCAACCCACTGAAATGGCCAATCACTCACACTCTTCAACTAATACATTTCATGCCTTGCAATGGGTTTCTAAACAAGGCAGATGAATTTACTGGCCGTGGAATACTTGTGACATTACACATTATATACACCTAACCCATGTTAAAGAAACTTTACCAAGTCTCCTCTGCAGCCGAGTGCTTATTTGACACTTGTGGGAGCAGGTGTTTGAGAAAGTAGTGATCAGAAACCTAAATCCAATGTCATTATAGCCCACAGTAGTGAGGATGATATCCAGCTGTCAGTCAGAGCTGTAGAGTAGGCTAGCATTCATTGGTAATTGATGTGAGGAGAGTTGACATCCTGGGCAGAGCGCTTCAGTTTGGCCTCCGACTGGGACCGAGCATCCCATCATTGCCAGTTAATAAGCAGCTTGCGCTCTGTTGAACTCACTCAGAGGGGAACAGCTTTTCTGTGGGTGTTAACATACCAATGTGTGTATACAAGGAGGCGGGATAGTGGGATGGTTGGCGTGCATAGTTCATGAATGTGCATGTGTGAACGACCAGGAGGTAGTTAGAACTCAGAGCATAATGCCTTAATTGGTTGTTCGGAAAAGTATGTGAACCAGCCGAATTGAGAGCAGAGAACAGGGTTTCATTTGGAGCTTAATTTATTCTAGTCAAAGAAACATTTTTTCTCTATTTTAAAAGCAATCAATAGTTTTTTATTGTTTCATTTCTGGTCTTTGTCGTCATTGAAACTTGACAGACAGTTGGCCCCGGTCACATTGTATTGTCGGTGTTTACATCAGACAAGGAAGGAAGCCTCTCCAGACCTTATTGGCTCCCTCTCCACTTTCTGTCTCTGCTCTTCTGGCTGCCTTGTTGGCCAGTTGGCCCACTCCGTTACTGACTTAATATTGTTGGCTTGCATGCTATATGCTGCTCTGTTAATGTCCTGATAACTGGAACATCTGCCCTCTGCTGAGCCTGTGTTAATGCTGTTGCTATTTCTGCTCTTAAAGTCCTCTTTTTTCTTCCTTCAGATCTTAAACTACTTTAGTCGCTCGGAGGAAAAGAAAAGTCTGTCTCTGTCTGTCTGGATATCAAAATCTATAATGGTTAAGTACTCATTGTGATCATTGTTACATCAGTTTTAAACTGACTTTAGCGCTTTTTAAAAAATCAGATATTACTTTCTATGGTGTTTCAACATTCATTCAAGAACGTTTCATTTGGCAAGTGCCTGGGAAAAAAAGATCAATTAACCTCAATGAGTGTTTTCAATTCAAAAAAGTTTGACTTTTTTACATTTTAAATGGAAAATATTTCACGTAATCCCAAATTAAACAGTCAGAATCTCACTCTCTATCGATCAGGTCTTCAATGCTATCCTCACGCTAACATCACCATGACTAATAGTTTCAAATCTGTGGAAGCTGAGAACGGCCACGGACGCAGATAATTATTCACAATATGGGGACCGTAAAAACTTTGGGCCATGTTGACAATCTAGAGGGCTGAGTTTCTGGATATCAATGCAAATAATGTCTTTATTAAAATGTGAAGTTCTTCCCCTGTTGCTGGAATTCCAGAAGCCATGGTCAGTTTTCATGAGTCAGACTCATTTCCAAAGATAATCTGCAGATTAATCTAGAACAGAAACAAAGGAGAGTTGGAACAAAAAACAACAACAATTGATAAGGAATGTATTCGACATGAAAATAGGAATAATTTAAGATTTTGTAAAAGCCACCCAAGTGAAACAGTTTTCTGCTTAAACGGATTTAAATATATTGGAATACTTATAATTCTAATAGTTAAAAGTCTGTTCAACTGTTTATGTTTCAAGTAGATTTATATATATATATATATATATATATATATATATGTATCAATAGATTGATAGTATATTCATTTTACACCATCATGAAATACTCAATAGTACATTTTTACCAAACAAAAATGAAATACAGTTTACAGTGTACACACATTTCTACATAAGAATTTTCAAAACTTTTCAATTATGTTTTCCATAATATTTTCTCCCAATTCTTTTAGTCTAGATAGTTTAAAATATATACGCCTGTATCGGCGATCATAGAGCTAGCACCTATTACAAACAATTGTATTTCGGCATGCACATAAACACTTTTCCAGCTTTTGTAATAACCAATAATTTCACATTTTTAAATTTTAAAAAGCAATCGATAATATATAGTTTCTTCACACCTATCTAGCCTGTCAACTTATCTCCGAACCCAGCAAAATTCGCCCTGCTTAACATCAACATCATCAGAATGCATGTTATTTGACAACGCAGTAAACTATACATTATTAAAAAAACACATGCTTACAGGGAATTAGTAAGGTAGTCCCCAACCTCGTTGCAGTCACAATTCCAAAATGTCGCTCAACATCGGTTTATTGGGCGCAAAGACAGAGATCTGCTCTTGCCCATGTGGACGTACCCCCTAAATCAAACTCATTTATTTTGAGTTTTTGAATCTCATAGGTGAAACTATTAATATTTGTTATATTACTATTCCATTTTTCCCTTAAATACACAGTTGTTTTCTTGAAATATAAATATTTACAAACGCAAATGATATTGAAATGTGTTATGTTTAAGAAGGGCCTGAATCAGTTTTTTGAGTTTAAATGCCTTAGTTTCAAAATTAAAGTCCGATATTGTTGTTGATGTTTGGTCAAATGAAGTGAGATTCATACAAAAATGTTGTTTAAAAAATACAGTGCTCTATCTGAATGTAATAGTTTGCCTCTGCCTTATTATTGACTTTAGAAGCGACATGATTGAAAGTTGCACTATGAGAAGCTGCTCTAATGTGTAACCATTTTTCTTTCAACTTTTTCATGCAGCCATATGTCATGAAGTGTATTTGCATTCTGTGATTTGTAGTCTATTGAGGCCTATAACAATAGACAGGACCACAGAACTCTCCAAGGTCATGAAACCCCTCTCTCTCGCTCTGTCCTTGCTTAATAACAAGGGATGCTCGTGCAGGTCTCCCTTGCTCAAGCCTGATCACCATCCTAACCTTATGAATATTAATACAGGCTTTGCCACACAAGAGGGAAGCCCAGGAATCCTTCATGAATAGTGATGAGCCTCATGAGCATCTAAGATATACACATTGGTTCGGTGCCCTATATTCAAAATTCCCTCCTGTGTCAGTGGGCTGCATGACCCCTGCATAGTGAGGATCTATTCATGAGGTTAATGATAGCAGGTGCAAAAAGTCACTCAATGCATGCTGACTTTGCACAGTAGATTAGTTGGTTTTCATATTCAGTACTGGGAATGGCAAGAGTATGCCCTTTGAACGGTCCAAGGTGCTGAAATGCAGTCCTAAAGCTGGTTTATCGGGGGCACACCCTGAATAATATGGCCATGTTCTTTCCCATTGTACATGACTGTATACGCAGTGAATATTAATACTAGCACCTCCATTAGCTTGAGGAAATATTCAAGGCTGTTTCAGTGCTCTGAGGCACCCCAAAGAGTCAGTGAGTAATATGATCAGCTCCTAACACCTGTCCACATGGCTCCTGTATTTATGTGCCGTGATTAAAGTGCCACACTGTGCTGTGTAGCCTAAATCTACATCAAATAAGGGAATAGGTCATCACTTTTACAGTTGTAATGAACCAAAAATAGTACATTTGCAAATACAGTACACACACAGATGTAAAAAAGCAGTGCATCTGTTGATGACAGATCCAGTGATTCATGAAGAGTCACCTCTTTCTCAGGGAGACATACAGGCTGCTGTGGTCCAGGTCTTGGCTGTGGAACCCAGATTCTGCTCCAAGTCATGTCAGTCAGCCACGGCTGTCCTCCATGGTTGAGAGAGGCAGGACAGCAGAGCAGATTTCTCTGTGTTTTTCTACATTGGCGAAGGCAGCCCCTGCCAACACACATCAGGGCAACCACACCAGAAGTTAGTTGACTCCTTTTTCATTACTGTAAGCTGGACAGATTTTGTGTGTGTGTGCTCGTGTGTAAGGACTGAAGGTGAAGTGTTGTGAGTAGGGTACGATTGCAGAACAAGCTGCTATCACTTAAGAACATATCCCATTGATCATCCATTATCTTGCAGAGGCGTTTAATGAGCTTAAGTGGAGCTTGGAAGCTGCAGAGATGTAATCGTTGTTATTAATCAGCTACAAATATTTAGTACAGTAGGGACAATAAGCATATATACTATAATTTAAACACTATACATCTTATACAAATCAACTATCACAGATCCAAAACAGAAAGCTAAACATAAGGAGTACAGGCATAATAGTTGTTTTAATTGACCCATAAGACGAATATTTTATATTAATTAAAATTCTATTAAAAAGGTTGCATCACCGCAATGTTCTTTTAAATGTTTAATGATTCAGCACATCAGAAGTAATGATTTGAATATGAATGGTGAATTATTTGCTAAGGTACCTGTAGTTAATGTTGTTTTTTTGTTTTTTTTGTTGTGCACAGCCAGAGTTTTTCAAGTTTTTGCTAATGCCTAATTATTTCCCTGCTCCACAGGAGGTATTGGCAAACATTTGAAGGCTTTCAGGTAGGCATTCCCCCAGATTTTCAGCTTCTCGGTACCAGTCTTAGTGTCTTTAGTCCTTAGTGTTTCTGACTTTCATTTCACTCACACATTTTCCGGCTTTGCTCAAAGGAAATCAACTTTTCTGCCAGAGTGTAGATAGATATCAAATTTGGTGACAATGCTTGTATAGACTTTTTTCTTGCTTTTAGTCCCTTACAGTCACATTTCTCTTCAGTCTCTTTTCAATTCAAAATTCTGAATTTCCCCTGCCCTGCCAGAATAAAAGACAATGCGGCATCCATGTTCTGTGGAGCATGGAAGAGAGGAATAGAGCACTGTCTCGTGTGTGTGAGGCAAGCATGGTCTTGGGACTTATCTAAATTGAATATCTGTCTTGTTTTCTAGGCTTATAATGAGAGTGACACAGTCAGCACAGGGTCTTTTGCACCACTGACAGCTCTCCTCTCTTTGAAAAGTTGACAGATAACATGGAATAGAATACATGAAAGCACATGCTCTGAGGGAATATTCCCATCCAGCGGTGCATTATTACAGGAAACCATGTTCACACCCAATTACAGGAGGTAAACTGCTGCTCCGGCTTTATTAAGAATGGCTTTTTGTATAATGAGGAAGGGTGATCCAGGTAGATCTATCTTGGTTTGGTAACCTTTGGTATAAAAAGCTGAGGTTGCGTTGAACAATCCTAGCATTGTTGTTTTGACATTTTACCATTTTGCTGTTACTCAGGAGAAATTCACTTTCTTTCTTTTCAAAAATTTGTAATTTCAATCTTTGCTTCAAATATGTTTAATTTTCGCGTTAGTGACTTGTTAGTTGTAGTGTTGTCTTATTGGCCGTTCGTCCTTCTAAATTCCTGTACCTCACAAATGAAGCTATGACAATACTGTGTTGATTGCACTTTTTCATCTGATAATGTAAGCTTTTAGAGGTTTTTAAAATTGGTGGTGAAATCAGTTGATGTGTGAAAAGATTGGCCCTGGCATACAGATGGAGAGGTTACAGTATAAAACTCGATCACCATGATGAAATGCATTATTTTGTTTTCTTTTTCTATATTATATGATGATACCTCCTAGGTATCAAAAAAAATATTTAAAAAAATCAAATAGATATCATTCCAGTTCAAAATATGCCTCCTGGGGAGACGTACTGCCATCTTGTTCTCCAGGGGAAATGGTGATGTTTGAGCTGCATTGAAAATATCGATGAGCCTTTGTATAATGAGCAGCCAGATGGTCTTAAGGAAGATACAAAGCAACGTTGATGACAGACAGGCTGACAGGCTGGCACAAACCCTGCCACTCGGGAGACCAGGGGGGAAGCCAGGGCAAATTCTATCAATATCAATGCCTATTGATCTATTTCCCGCCTTTTTCTCATACTAGACGTCCTTTTCTGTTTTTTTGGCTCAAGTCTTGAAGGAGCCCCCCTATGTGCACAATGTAAAAAGTCCCAAAGTTTGATATCTGCCCTTAGTTTTAAAATGCCTTGCAGAGATTACATCCAAATTCAATGCCCTATTAAATTGAATTAATTTGTGCTGTGTTGACACCTGTAATAGATTCCTAAAACATGTTATCCAAAGGTTCTCTGAAAGTTCGGGTTTTGCTTTTATTTATTTCATTCATCACCAGCACATGTTCATCTTCCTCCTTAGCAGGATGAGAGCCATCGGAGGAAAATAACACAACGTATGTCACATGACTTCTTGCAAATAACGTTGCTAATTAACACTAGCTGGAGTAGAGAAGGTGAGAAGCTCTGCTTGGAATAAATGTGTGACGTCTTGCAAGTATCTCTTTTTACAGGCTTCTAGTTTGCTCCCAGTTTGCTATGTGCGAGCCTGCTGTGGATGTTATCTGTTTTAAATCAAACATATGGTCGAAGATAATATGGTTAAAAGTTTGAGGAAGTGAAGAGTCAAGCAAAGACATATTTAGGACACTTTGGCTCTAAGAGCATTCGAGGTTTTTCAGCCTCCGGAAGTACAAGGGTTCGGGGTTAATCTTCAGGGAGGTATTAAACTGATGGATACTGCATTTCAATGAGAAACAGACACTCTAAGACCTACATTTATTTGATGAAACACAGTAACAGAGCACTGACATTCTGTTTCCCCTGTTTTTCTGCCCTGGTTTTGCTAATTTTGTTTTGATGTCTGTCATTAATTATATATTTTCTCTTTACTCCAGAGTGCTGTTGAATAATTCTTTCTGGTTAACCTTTTTTATTTATTCCCACCTCTTTCTCTTGAGTAGGTGATTCTCATCTTGCTTGGCTGTTTTTTTTCATGGTACTTTTTTTTGGGTCTGTGCTCTTTTTGAGGTTAGGTGAAGCAGAGAGAGAATATATGAAAATTTGCAACAAATAAATGGGTGTATCATTCTAAAGCTCTGTCAGTCTCTTAACCTTCTCCTGATTTCAAGTGTCCCTCTATAGAGGTCAACAGTGGTATCAGAAAGTCCACTTTGCGGAGTCAAACAGATGCAGGGTACAGATAGCACATTTTTTATCTGATCTTGTATCAGCACTCTAACGAAGTACAAACAACGTCCTCTCACAATCAGATGAAAGCTCAAAGGCATTTTCAGCTGTCAAGGACTTGATATATCTGCCCTGGTAGTAGTTTAGAGGTTGGACTTTGGAAATTACCGCTAGTGCTAACAATACTAGCGTCCGGTCTGGAGAGTAACTTTTTGAATATCTATATTCAGAACTTTACATAAAATCAAAAAAACGTTTCCTCTGTGCCTCAGCTCTATGTCATTCTCCCCCGTTTTAAGCAAAGAAGCGCTCAAGAAATTGAATACTATTTCCCCCTGCTTGCTGAGACCCCAAAGTGATTGTGTGCTAGGCCAGAGCCAGAGCCGAGACCCAGGCGCTCCCTGGACTGAATAATGATGACAGCACATTGACTGAAGGTCTTAAATTAAGGGTACTTATCTTAATTGAACATCTGAAATAAGGTTTTATTTACAACAAAGTGAAGGTATTGGAGAAATGGAGCGGCCTGCTCTGCATGAGTGCTGACTGCCTTCTCTCCCTCTCCTTATCTGTGGTTGGTAAAGCTTCAGTTGCTGCAGTATACATTTCTGATGAGCTGTTCGTGGCTCTGATGTGGCACTCAGTATTTTAAAGGCTATTATATGGTTATGACTGTAACCCGACTGCTTAGGGGTCACAAATCAGTGTACTTTCAGTACCAGTCCCAAACCCGGATAAATGGTAAGGATTGTGTCAGGAAGGGCATCCGACGTAAGACCTATACCAGCCCAATATGCGGAACCTGACAAATCATCCGCTTTGGCGACCCCTAAAGGGAACAGCCAAAAGAAGATGAAGAAGATATAGTAATGACGGTGTTTCAAAGGTCATGCCTTCTCAATACTGAGCATAGGTAGCATTATTTCGTAATATATGGTGCACAAATATCATTCTTATATTTCGGTCATATTTTTATACTCTTTGTCACATTTCGTAATATTAATACAACCTGCCTAATATTGGGTAGGTCCCCATTACGCCACTAAAAAGCTCTTGTGATGTGTGTTCCGACACCTTTCTTTCAGCAATAGGTGATACATCAGCTCTTGTGTGGGATCAAATAATATCTGACAGCATCCGTCTTGCTGTGGGCACCCATGACCCTGTCGCCAGTCTATCAGTTGTCCTCAGACCACTGTGGTAGGCAAAACTCCTGCAGACATTTTACAATTCACCATTATTTCTTCTTCCAACACATCAAACTTCATGGAAAAAATGCTCACTTGCTCTTATATATCCCACCCACTGTCAGGTACCCTTGTAATGAGATAATTAGTGTTATTTACTTCAGCTGTCATTGGTTATACCGCTATGGTTGATTAGTGTACAATTAGCTTTAAAATAGATAAAATATTAACATTTCTCTCCCTATAATGATCTCATAGGTGTCTGAGTGAAGATCTCTATGATAGGCATGAGTAGCATTGGCTGTGTTGGGCAGGCCTGCACCTTCAGCTCAGACCACAGTATCCGCTCATATTTGAATGTTATTTCAAAAAGTACAGTACTTCTTCGCAGAGTATTCTTTCGCCAATGGCATTAATCAGTCTGTATTGTTACATCAATTGTAGTGATTATGCTAATTTTAGCCAACCGAATGTCACGTCCAGCCCCCAGAACACCTTTCCCATAATTCTCAAGGCAGGCTAGTTCTGTGATTGAGAAAGCTGATATTTGATTTAGTACCAGCACACTGTCTTCTGATCGCTTGTGTGATTACATCAAATTACTAGTCAAGACGAAGAATGGCTGAGGATAGCATTTAGCCAGCAGGAGTGAAAGAGAGGAAGTAATGGAGAACTGATGGGAAACTTTCGGCAATTAATCTTCATTCTTTGTGCAAACTTACACCGAATTGGAGTTTGCTATTGTGATGCTCCCTTGTTAAGGGTATGCATTTGAATAAGATTCTTTATACGCTTTTAATAGCAATTTTATGGTGATATTAGTGGTGTGTATAAATTTATATATGTGCTTATTTAAACTTAAATTTTAGACTTGATGAACTTCCCTTGGAGAGTCAAGGTTTTGTGCCAATATGACTGATACTTGTTAACTAAAGCAACACAACCTATGGCTGTGGTGTAAAAGCTATAGTCTAGCTGTAGCCAAACAAAGTCTGCAATTTTTCAATCCGAGCCGAACCTGGAACCGGACCGACACCAGCTAGAGGGTCTTTCATCTGTTCTCTGTAGCACTCAGAAATACACAGTAGTGGTGCACAGATGATCTCTAACTTAATAAGTAAGTAATAAGTAAGTTTCATATCGGCATTCATTTTCCACCTGCTTCCCACACATATCGTTTCTTTTGGTGGGGGATCACTTCAGGTAGTGAAGTCAATATCTTTATGATTAATGAGATATTATTTCAGCCACCCACATCACATCTGGTGTTAATCAGGAATTAAATCAGTCATCACAGCACCTATAAATACAACTGTGATTCATTCATCACCAAATCACACAAGGGTAAAAAAGATACACACAGGCTTTCATCAGTGCAAGCAACAAGTTAAAAACAAAAAAATATATTTGCCACCTAACTGCTGTTCACAATCAAATCTCTTTTTGGGTTGAGAAGAGAGATTTACTCCCTAGATGATCCTACTTCTCACTAATACAACTGAAATGTCACATAATGTAACAAATATGCAAATAAAACAAACCCTACTGCAAACAGGATTTTTACAATGTTCTGTGGGTTTATATGTTGCACAATTCACATGTGTTCTTTGAATATGGATATGTAGTTGTGCAAATGTTTGAATGTGTGTCTGTGTGAGTGTATTGTCCCTCTCCAATCATGTCTGCCATCTGCTACCTCTGCAGGTGGCGCCACTCAGAGCTGATGTTGATGCATCATCACACCATGCTTCATCACCTGTCCCAAACTATTACCAAACAACACACTGACTAATGAAACTATTGGACACTCTGTGTACCTCTGTGTGTGTGCATGAACTTGAAATATGCATTAAGCAGTTTGAAGGTCTTGTGTATAACTATCCCCTTATCATATCCCCCACAATTGGAGTGATCTTGGGAAAGGTCGGTGGTATATTTCTGACAGTACAGGGGGCTTTATCTCCAATTGCTTATGGACATAATTTCTCTCTGTTGGTGCTATTTAGTCCAATTTAATGATATAGATAGATATATATATAAATATAGAGGAGAGCTATTTGTGTTTCTATTTTATTTCACCCATTTTGTAATCAAACCGTTCATATTTTACTCACTTCTAAGAGCTTTTTTTTAAACTAAAAATACTTTGTAAATAACATTGCATTTAATTTGGTTTCAATCAGGGGGAGAGTTTAGGAAGGGGATTTGGGAATTTTCAAGGTTATACCCCTGCTGTTGGGGACGACAGCATAGGTCTAGTTATTGTTTGCACTACCTGCCATCTGACCACTTGGCCATCAACGAGTGTCAACTAAATTTACTAATCTGTAATTTTACTATCCAACAGAACTATCCTAATATAGTGAGGGGATCCTCACAAAATACATCGGATTCAAGTGCTCATTACTCCCCCCTACTCTCACTTAAATGATTAAGAATGTTTATCTGCCCATGCACATAGGATAGATGGTGAAGATCAGGGAAATCTGATAAAACAAGAACTGATGACCATTGGAGGAAGGAGAAGGGTTGAACTACCTATGGACCCCTGAGAAAACTTACTTCAATGACATGATGACCCTTACACTTCCCATTTATCACATAATCCAGAACCATCTAACATCCACATACCCATCTCATGCTCAACATTCTCAATGTTCACATTCTTAAATTCTCTTCTTCAATTTCTCCCTTCTTCCTGGTAGGAAATGATTAACTATTGTTTGCCTCAACAATGAAGAAAGCAGTGGTTCTGTACCTAAAGAATTAGCTTCTATTTTATCAGTTGATTTCTATGTTTATCAGAAATATATTTTAGCAGGTCTTACCACTGTGATTTCAATCAGATTAGAAAGAGAATGAAGAAAACTTGAATGATTTATTACAACCAATGATGTATGATCATTTGTCTATTAGGAATTTGTTGGCACTCAGACTCTTCGGGTAGATTGTAGAGGGGCCTCGACCCTGAGCAGCGGCCTAAAATATCCCCCCTTTGCAGTCTGTGTACTGGTGGTGATGGCTGTTGAGGCTGATGGATCTGCTATGACTAAGCATGATTGTGAGGTGGAGGGCGCATAAACCAGCAGGTAGCAAGAGGCAAATGATTGGAGGGAGACATATTTAAAGACAGCGGCTGATTGTCATGGGTTATTGCAGGTGGGACACATTGATTGGATGAAGAAGGCTACCTGATTGAGCACAGCTGACGTAAATTGCTGCACCAGACCCTGGAGTAGGTGATTGAGACTGAGTGGGAAATGTGTGGATAATAGTGGTATGTGCTTAAGTGCGGCACAGATATGCGAGAGTTTAGTCTTTCTTACTGAACTTCCGATAGATCTCCATTTCCTACAAGGTGGATTACTAAGTCGGGGTTGTCCGTTTTCGGGTCGAAGTGGCTGAGAGGTCTGTCCTCCACCTGTTTCCTTTTCTTATTAATGTTGCTCTTCCCACTCTCTCTGCTTAGGCAGATGATAAGGATATTTTTGTCACTGACCTGGGTGATATTTTATCATAGGAGATCCCTTGTTCATATGAAAAGATCAAATCTTTATGGGTAAACTTGGCGATGAGTGAAACTTTACATCTGGGAGAGTGGAGGAATTGGAAAGTGCCCAGTTTGCTTGGATCACTTGAGAAGGGTAAAGGGACTGAAAGGAGAATTTGGGGATACTAAAGGTTTTTAAGGGTAATAATTATAAGGGAGTTTAAGAGAAGATCTGTTCTTACTTGTTGCAACACAAATATTTTTTCATAATGGGACTCATTGCTGTGACACCAACAAAAGATCTCATAGAAAACTGTCACACATTGCATTCTGGTCTGGGAGGTCTCGGGTACAGCCAGCAGCCCTTTATAGGCTTGTGATTGAAGCTGTTTAGTAGAGGCAGATGCTTGGGAAAATTTTTTTTCATTTTGCAACCCCAGGAAATTGTGTCATACTGGAGAGGCACCTTTCTACAGCTGAGATTTTCAAGCAAGGCAAATCTTTAAGACTGATCCGTACATAAAACAGATTCCTAGCATTTGGTTATTCAATAAGCCATTATTTTACAACAACCTCATAGAAATGGAACTCTGCAGTCTGGCAGCTTGCAAGCCTGTCTCTAAACATCTGGTTGCAACAAACAGGGTCATCTGGTGAAGACAAAAATATCTAATCCATCTACAATATGGGACCCCTTGAGAGGGAATGGATATCATCACCACTCTCAGGCCGATTAACAGACATATGGTTGAAGTGGTCCAGGCTCTGCTAAAATACCTGAAACTGGACTGACTCCCCCTCACTCAGTCTGTGATGCAGCTGAGAGTTCAGCCTCACCTGCTCTCTATCTATCTATCTATCTCTCTATCAAAGGTTTTGAAACTGTGAAATTTGTTAGATTAAAGAGTCGAGGACTGGACACATTTTTTTTTAGTCCAGGCAATATTCTCAACTTCTAAGATGAGTTTCAGTTCTTAAGCTGTGGTTTCCATTCAATTGTGATCTGGACTCTTCTTGCAAAGTCCAATAAAGGGAATTTGAAATTAAACCTATCCTCATTTGTATTATTACTCCTTCATTCATCATTACAGTTTTTTTTTTTAATTCTTTGTCTTAGCTATAGATATAGACGTAGAATTTGAACCAGTGACCTTCTGGTATCCCGTCCTTAGCCATGCATGTGTCTGTCATGTAAAGCCGTTCTCAAAACTTATGGGGGGCATTTCAATCTTCAGTGAGATTTAAATTCCGATTTCAGCGCTAGACACTCACTGCTCTAAAGTGCAGTCCAGACCGCTTCTCCTAATTAATGTCAAATAAGTGCAGTGCTAATGTTGCAGAGATGCCCATTTTTTTTTATAAGTTTTGCAGGCGAAGGAGTTGATCCCTTGATGATCCAACAAATAAAGAGGCTTGATATGTCCCCCCTCCTTGTACTCCTCTTTCTCTGACTATATCCTTTTCTCTTACACTTTCCCATCCTTAACCACTGCTTGCGAGCCAACCACACCTGCTGCCATTTACATCTCATGTTGAAAAATGGTTGGATCCAGGGCTGTTTGTCTGACTCTAGGTTAATATTCCCTCGCTCCTTTGTCAGCTCAGGCTATAAAGCTGCCTCTTTAGTCGGTCTCAGCTAATGAACGAGCAAATACAAACAGTACACACTTGCATGCCCTGACATAGGCACTATCTCTCTCTTTCACTCTCTCTCCATCTCAAACACCCACGCTCAGTCACACACTCACACACACACACTATCAACAGAAACATGATGACTTTATTATTTGCTCCCTCATTTGACTCCTTCAGGGATAATAATAATTTCACTTTATTGTACTGTGTATGACTGTATTTGATCAATAAAGGATACATTATACATTATAATTATTTACCTTTCTATAAATATTGTATTAATTATTTATCACAATTTAAACCTTAGTTTT
Organism: Lophius piscatorius; assembly: GCA_009660295.1. Taxonomy (NCBI): domain Eukaryota; kingdom Metazoa; phylum Chordata; class Actinopteri; order Lophiiformes; family Lophiidae; genus Lophius; species Lophius piscatorius. The sequence goes on from VRLP01004457.1 coordinate 38,752, forward strand.
TAATATTTTAAAAACACTTTTAGAAACACTTTTCAGAAAATGATATTATCTATTCACACTCACCTTCAATCCAAATGTGTCTGTGTTTCAAATGGTGTACAAACCAAGAGCTATATATCCTTCTTAAATTTAAAATATTGTATCCCAGGCTCAATGGGCTGATTGAGTGAACTCACAACCCGAAGAGAGTCACAAACTACAGTGACAATAAAAATATTCAAGAACACATTAGAGGGTAAAAAAGTACAGATAAGGGACAAGCAATGTTGTTTTCCTCCCCGTTGATTTATTTGTTTTCCGTTCCATTCATCTACCCGCCTCGCCCTAGTCCAGCTTTATATAATGTTGAGTTCTATATTGCAAATAGACTGCTATGATGAATTTCTCATGACTTTTATTTTTCCTTTGATAGATAACATGTAACAGAAAGAGAAAAATATTTTTTGTCATACTGTCCTTTCCCATGCTTTTCCTTGTTTTGTCCTTTTTCCGAAATGTCTGTTTTCTGGTTCAGTTCTGCAACAGTAGATCTTAGCCTTTCAGCTTTCTTTATGGCTCTATGTGCCGCACAGAGCATATTCCAGCTTGGGACATTCTGGCAGCCTTAATGCTGGACCACTGCCCCACATCATCACTACTACCTACCAATACCCCCCATAATGTTAATTATCTTATCAAGTAGAGAAATCTCATAATGATTAATGTAAGATATGTACTTACGAAGGGTGGGGGGTGAGGAGAGAAGGAAAGGATAGAGGAGTGGGAGGAAGGATATAATTATTACTTATAAGTATCGATCCCCCATCTCTGGCCCTCTGTTGGTCCTCCTTGCTCTCCCAGCCCGTCCCTGCATATTGAGTTACAGGTCTGCAGTGCCTAAGTAATTTGTAATGGGCATTCACTGTGGCAGTGCAGAAATCCTATTTTGTGATGGCGAGCTAATGTGATCAAGAACATTTTAAGCTGTTTTTTTTTGTGGTACGCTGAAATTACATCTGTTCCTCAGAGTGCTCTCTCTCTCTCCCTCTCTCTCCCTCTATCTCTCCCTCTATCTCTCCCTCTATCTCTCTATCTTTGTGTCTCTCACTTTCACTCTCGGTAATATCATTAGATGGGCAAACTGCACTGGCCGGTTGATCTTCCTTCCTGTATGAAATCCATCCACTCACACAAACACAAACACACACTCACACAAACACTGATTCTATCATCTTGCCCCGCATGCTCTTTGACCCATTTGCCATCTCCACACCTCTTTTCTTCTTGAACCTGAACTCTCTAGTAGGAGCATTGCAGTCGACCAACCAGATGCATCTGGACAATCCAGAAGCATCTTAGATCCAGCTTTAAAAGTAGATGTGTCCGAGCCTTTGCAGTGGCTGTCCCTAACCCCTAGAACAGTCCACCCATTCATATCAGAACTAAATAGTGCCGTAAACATGTTTAAATTCTTGCTGATGACAAACCTTTTACTTCTTGGCTTTTAACTCCAGTTCACCCTTTAATCTTTTTTTTATCTTACTTGTTTTTAACTTTACTGATTATCTGATTTGTCTTTTACCTTTTTATCTCCTTCAGTTTTTGTTTTTATCTGATTTAAAGGCAAAACTTTCTGGTTGTTTAAAAAGCGCTTTTACCATTTTCTCTCCATCCTGGCTTCAGGCTATCCTAGTCATAAGTCATCATAACTGTTGAAATTAGTAGACAACACATAAACTGTTGTCCCAAAACAAAGAATAAACTTGGAGTAGAGTGTCACAGAATCCAGGAATAAACCCCATTAACATGACTGCCTTAGAGTCATCACTCGGTTGAGAATTATATCCCACATCAGTATGGAAGGGGTACTCGACAGTTTATTTACCTCAAACTCCATTAAAAGATTTGCTTTTAGTTCTTAAGTCTAGGGTGGAGATACTAAGGTGTATGCTGCATTATTCAGTCTTCCACACACTGTCCTATGTCAATATGGGGAAAGAATTGAATGGGCCATAAAAGTCATGTGATCCCTGATCTAAGCAGTCACAAAAGACACAGGGGGAGATCTCTTTTCAGTTTGTGCGTCAGTAGGAACTACACACACACATGAATATATTTAGATATTTAAGGAAAATTAGGTTTTCATAATATGTAACCTAAATACTTATTTTCTGTAAGAAGTTGCATTGATCCGCCAAGAACCAGGAATAGTCCGCTTCAGCTACAGGAAGAATACTCTGAGTCAGATGATGAATTATAGTGTTGTCCAATTCAATTTTCTGTCTTACCTGAGCAAAGATTCGTGGAAATATGTGAAATTCCTAGGAGACAGCGACCCATTATAACTCCAGCAGTGGAAGAGAAATGATCACGACCAAATTCTTTTACCCCCCAGCCTCAAGATGATCCTTGTGCTGGAAGTTCTTCTTTGCCTACAAAACCTGTTAAAACTCCTCTTGAGATGGTTGAAAGTGAGGAATTGGTTGGTGTAAACTTGCCACACATGCAAATTGAAACTCTGGTTGTTCTTATTCCAAACAGTGGAGAAGGTGGAGGAAGGATCACAAGAACCCACAATTCAAAATTATGTACTACTCTGAGAAATATCTGATGGAAAAGAAAATGGCGTAGATCAAGAACCGAATACCTCGGTCCGTCGGTCTGAGAGGTCATGGCGACCACCTGACCGTCTCCAGTAATCTCAGTTGGTAAAACCCTTCCTGTCCTTGACACAAGCCTCTTGAATTGCTTTAATCGAGCATTTGTAGCATTTGGTGACCTTGACAGTTCCCTTGAGAGTCAAAAATTAGCACATGAAGGGACTCATGCTAACTCAAGAGGGGAAGGTGTAACCCATGTGAAAGATAGAGCCCATAAATCCATGTATGTGATTTAACTGTAATTGAACGACATTCCCATAGATTGTCACTGTAACACTCACTGGTGACAAAGTAGGAAGTCAATACAGCTGTAGTAGACACCACTTCCTTTATAGGTGAAGGTGTTACCAATCACTTCCTTTTGACTTGGAACATGAACATGAACCCAGTGAGTGTGGCATGTGAAATGTGTAACTGATTGAGCTAAAACCAATCGGGAAAGAAACTGTGGAATGTTTTGATGAATTGTGATTTTGGTTATATGTTAATATTAAAGGGAATGCTAAAGCTAAGCAATTAGCTAGGTCCTAAACACTAATTGACTCATCTTAGTGGGTAACTAATGGTTATTGTATTGTTAATCCCAGTGTATGTTTCAAGGTTGTGAAGCTTTAACTACTAACAGTAATTAAGGTAAGGTTAAGATGCTCGGAGTAATGAGTAATATGAGACTTCATGTATTTTATTGGGACTTACTGTCTGCATTATTGGTGTAGATTGTTTTTTTTGCTGAACCTGGATATCCAGGAAAATTAACGTCTTGTGATGGCGAGCCGAGCCCAATAACAACCTATACAAGCCTTCAACTTTTACAGAGGACAACTGATGCCCATTACCATTGGAGAACAGATATGATAATCATAACACACTAGCGCGATCACAGTTAGCAGTGGATTACTGTTCTTCCCATTCTGTAAAAAGACCATCAGTCTTTATCCCTACCTTAGAATAACCTTTAACTCTGCCATTTCATTGCTTCTCTCCCAATTGGACTGAACTTTCTTTCTTTTAAAGAGCTCATTTTTGTTTCTTCAAATATGTGTTCATTATCAACGCTATATAAATATGTATATAAATGTTCAATTAGGGTGTTTTAAATAGGGGCAATAAATAACCAGATTCTTCATTTTCAATTGCTCTTTCTGTGAGTTCCTTAAGGCCCCTCCCGAAGTTAGATAGATGTGTTACTGTCAATCTGTTGTGACTGGTCCAAATCATAAGGAACGCTACAGTTGCATAAATATCTAAGTCACAGTTGGATAGTCAGTGAGCCGAAGATCGTAACTGCAAACATCCACTTCCACGGCTCACACTCCTCTGACTCTGTTGGAGCACAGCAGCCAGGCCCAGTGCCAGAGTTCTGTCAGAAAACTTTGCTGTCGTCAGGAAACATATTTATTTCCTTTCTGCCTGCCTGCCAATCCCCATGGAGCTGTTTAGTGTGAAGGCAACGATTTGACAGAGTGGAGGCAGAGAGAAGGAGACTGAGGGCTTTTGCACATTCATGTGTTACAGTCCAAATGTTTTGTGTGAAATTGGGAGTACTGTATATGTGTTAGTGTGTGTGATAGAGATTGTGTCCTTGTGTGTTTTTGTGCCGGAATACATGTGTATATGTGTGTCATAGTGTGGCAGTGATACTTGGCAGCAGTTCTGTGTCTTGCTGTGTGGTGGCTCTAGGGTGCGGCACACACACGGATTGGTGGGTGGGTGGGTGGGAGGGAGGGGGGAGGGAGGGATGGGAGGAGGAGGATGTGGGGGAGGGTGACAGCCGAGTGCTCGCCCTTGGGCTCCCCCGACGCCTCACCGCTGAGGAGGAGGGTGTGGCACGTGTGTGTGTGGTTGTCCGTGTGTGTGAGAGAGACAGAGAATGAGGGTGCACACACATTCACATCTGTGTGTCTCTAAATGCTCATATTCTGCTGATCCAGCAGCTTACACTCAGCCAACCCTCCCCCCTCCCCCCCCTCCCCCGCTCTCCTGCTCTTTATGGCAGAGCACGCAGGTCACCTTCTCAGTTGCTGAATTTAATACTCAGCTGGAGAGAGGCAGGGAAATAGGGAATAGAGGCCTAGCAGTAGATTGAGTGGCAAAATTTTCTATTCTTTCAGAAAGAATTTTTTTAGATCAATTCCCAAACAAATTATAAGAGCCTTCATATAGCATATATATGAGCATCTGCTTATGTGGACTAATGTTCCGCAGTGAATAGCAACACACACATACACACATACTCAAAAAAACACACACACATAGAGAGAGAGAGAGTGTGAGAAAGTGCACTGTGGCTCTGGTGATTGATTAGCAGTTGGGTCACCTTTCTCCAGCTGTGAGTATGGTTCATTTAGATGAGAGTGATAAAACAGGAAACAAACTGTCGCTGCAGGCATACAGCACATAGCAGCGGTGGCCATCGCAGAGGGAACAAATCTCACAAAACGACTTTTTGAGAAACAGCCAACAATCTTCTTATTTTCTCTACTATTGGAATTTCATTTAAATTTTTTATTATTTTATCATGTGAGATTTTGTCCTGCAGGTTTCAGCAAGTCAAATATTGTCAACCATTTGTCTGAGATGCTGCCAGCACTGCAGAAAAATGCTAACATGCGCTCAAGAAAAGCATTTGTCCAATGTTATCTATGCAGATCTCATCTTTAAGCAGAATTGGCAATGCAAATTATTCTGTAAATGACTTTGTTTATGAAAGAACCTTTCTTGCTGCTGATGTATGTGTGAGGAGCAGGTTTAAATTGTGCTATGCTGGACTGATGTTTCAGGCCAGTGAATTATGGAGAATGGTCTCAATGGGCCCTCCACACACACACACACACACACACACACACGCACACGAACACACACACACTCTCACACAATCAAACACAATCAAACACATCAGGAAAATCAGATATTTATTTCATATCTCCATAAAGCGCTGCAGCCAAAATTAAAGCTCTGGCAACTAATTGAATTTCATGGTTAGAGACAATAGATGTGCCTTATGGTTGGTTTGCAGACTTGTTTTAATGTTAAGAAAAGGTTACTCCAGCCCAGATGTGAAGCAATTGCAATTGTAAACTTTATGAAGCACATTCAGTTAGCTTTATTATATTTTATATTCTCAGGGATTTTATCATAATTCCTCTTTTTTATTCAGCATCAAACTTGAACTTTTTCATATCGACATTTCTGTACCAGTTGCTCAAAAATAGAGGTGTCTGGATGGGTGACTGTGCCTTGCTTGATAATAGATTTATGAAAAAACAGATTAATTTAGCTTTCCATATTGTACATCTTTAAATTCTCACTAACACCGAAATGGCTCGACCCAAAACTGATGGACAAATTAAAAGTTTGCACCGATTGAAATAAAATTGGATTGAAGGACACTCTGGAGTCTGGATTTCCAGCTAAGGCCTCCTGCCAGATAGGTGAATGCCTATTCTATACAAGTTTCTCTCTCTACTCATCTCTCTACATGTGTATGATAGCTGGATATGATGTTATGTCTTTGCAAGTATGTGTACATGGCTACATGTGTTTTTCTGTCTCTTTGGTAGTAGCAAAGCTTCTGTCTTCAACATGCTGGCGGAATGCCTCCTGTTCAATGTCAGCTCTGTCAAACTTACTTACCTTCCACCACTAACAACAGATGTCTGGCTAGTACAAACCGCACCTTAGGTTGTTGTTTTTGCCCTCAGGTATCACACACATATACAAACTCTCACACCCACACACACACACACACACACACAAACAGACACACACACACACACACACACGCAATGCTACAACCACACACAGACAGCTGGTTGTGTTAGCCGTGTGTCAGTCAATATCAGTAGCTAGCACCTTTATTACAGCAGGCAATAAGTCAGCCTAGGGGTGTGAACAGAAGTAGATTTTGATGGAGTCGGAGACAAGAGTACAAGACAACCATCACAAGAAAGCGGATGTGCAAAGAGCTGATGTCCAACCTTATTTGTTTCAATGTAGTACAAGCACATAGTGCACTCTGTTCGCTCAGCTCTTCTTATACAATATTGTATTATAATAATAATAATAATAATACATTTAATATATAACGCACTTTACATTTGGATCAAATCTCTAAGTGCTACAAAGTAAAAGCAGATAAAAGCATCAATAAAAAATAAAATAATAACTATATAAAAACATGACCAAAAAGCAGCAATGTTAATTAAAGTTATAGGTTCTGCTAAAAAGGAAAGTTTTAAGTCCTTGAATTAAGGCTTCAGTTTTGTAACATTTATTTTATTTATCAGAGAGTATATATTGGGTACAAATTTTAATAGGGTTTTTCTCATGAGCTTGATTTGAGAAGTGTTTTAAGTTTATAGAAACTCTTAAACAGGCAGGGAAATGTAATTGTGATTTTAAAATTGTTAATTATTTAGCAGTTGCAGGTTGTGGATTTTCCACCTGGGCCTTCAGTGCTAAACTTCCACAATCAAGCTGCCCTCAAAAAGCTTCACAGCGATTCCTCGGCCTCAGGCGGTTGGCAGACTATGTAACCAGAGCATATTCAAAGAGACAGCGACATTTATCTAGTGGAATATAGTGATTAAAGCGAGGTTCAACAGCTATGAGGTAGATTCACTGATTGCAGAGACACACACTGAAACCTTCAAGGATGTAGCACTATTACGCAGAATGACACAATGCATAATTCACAAATAGATATCAAATATACCTCAAATAACTGTCATTAGTAAATAATCAACTCTGGAAAAAACCAGTCACTTTTTCTCATACGACCAGTAGGAAAGAAAGGAATTTCATAAAATGTAAGTAGCATAATTATGATTCTACAGGGTTTCCTCACGGACTCCAGCCAAGCTGTTGGTCATAAACATACATGCCCAGAGGCACACTGGCATCACCAGACAACCGAATCTTGACCTCATTCACACCACAACAGCAACAGCCATCTAAAGCCAGCATAATCAACAGCTATTTGAAATACATATAAATCGATTAGTCTCACAAAAGCTATTTTTCATTTCAAGAGAAAGTCCATCAACATCTCATTCTTTAAAAACAGCTCAATGACACGGTCGCGTAGGACAGCAGTGCCTTTTTCTATTGACATGGATTCCAGTACTGACATCCTTGGCTAGACAGTCGTATTTTAGTTGACTTCAGAAGCTGAAGTCAACTACACTGACATTATGTGCACCCACAAGTTTCATATCCCTTCTACACCTGGTCTTCCGCTCTCTTTAATGTTGGTAGGAACCCCAGTTCCTCAGATGGTTGACACAGGTGGAGTTTGTTGAAAGAGCATCAGCAGAAAGCGGCTGGAGTGTATGATCTTTTCATTTCTTTGTTAAAGAAGGTGGTTCTCTGATGATGGAAACAAACCATTCAGTTAGTATCATCAACCAAAATGCTGTGAAACAGGTAACTACAAGTCTACCTGTTGACGGCTGGGAGATAAACACCATTCTTCCCAAGATATCATCTGACAAGTAGCTCCTGCGTTTCTTCTCCTACGTTAAATAGTGCTCATCATTCATCATGCCAGCGGGTCGACTTGGAAGAATTAACCAGCTTGTAATCTAACATTAATTCCATCGATCTAATGCCAGACTGTTTAACTAAAATTAAAGTTTACAAGCTTTTCTTTCAATTCAGTTTGTGAGAGAAGATGATAAAGACAATGAGAGAGAAAGAGCGGGTACTGTTCACTGTGTACTGCTCTGTTCCATAAAGCTGGCCGCTCCACCAAGCCTAGCTTTTTCCAGTTAGTCCGAGTTATAGTAATAATAATAATAATTATTAATAATAATCTTGACTTTATTTATCAAGTTACACGATACATACATACACTACAATGTCGGGAAATGCATCTCTGCATTTCAGGGTCTTGCTCAAGTACCCATGGCATGTTGGGTCAGGAAACCTGATCTCCTGGTTAAGGGGCGACCGCTCTACCCACTGAGTTAAAGCTGCCCGCTTGATCCCCCGATAGGTTTCAATAAGAGAAATTCAACATTATTCAAGTTCTTTCATATACACATTTAGTCAAAAAGATTGAGGGAAGTTAACTTAAATAAATCATGAAAAAAAAGGAATACATACACACAAATATGCTTAGATATTTGTTTAATTTAGCTTGTGATATTAAACTTTATGGTGTTATCTAATGTTAAAATCCATATTCTCTACTAATGTCCTGTCAAATCATGGGATGGTGAGCAATACTTTTTTTTTGATAAAACAACTACAAACCTACTCTGGACACAGTAGAAGAAGATTTGATTAAGTTTCCTCAGAGTGGATCTTAACCCACAGCATTAGGTCTCACTCTAAGTATGCAGGATTCAAGCGTCTACTGATGAGTCTAGTGAGGTACAGCACATGAGTCTTTAGATTTACCTTTACTTCATACTCAAATATTCAGTGAATCTGTGATTTTTGCCTGTTCTTATATCTGATTTTATTTGTGACAGCTTTTTTAGGTGACCCCATGCTTGAAGTATTCATATGTTTCCAACCATTCTGCTCAGCGCTCACTTTTAACCACTGAGATTATTCTCAGTTTCAATGAGAAACTGAGAATGCTTGGTTGCTTGAGAACAGCATGCATATACATTTACCTTGACTACCTATCAATCATCTCCTTAAACCACAAACTCCCCCACTTACAGAAATTACAGAAGAGCACTGTAATAATTTCATGGCGTTCTTCAAATCAAAAATTGACTCAATCCGTTCTGTCCTTTCTGGTGTCTCCACTCTACCTATCCAGTCTGCTTACTCACAGTTGGAGATCTCCCAGCCTCTAAAGTGCTTCCCAGAAATCTCACAGCAGGAGGTTGAGGTTATCATCAGGACAATGAAGCCCTCCACCTGTGCCCTCAACCCCTTTCCTACAGCCCTGGTGAAAACTAACATCTCTTCCATCAGTCCCCTGATCACCGCTGTAATAAATCAATCCCTCCAGGCCGGCTTTGTTCCATCTGCCCTAAAAGCCGCCATAATCAGACCACTCCTCAAAAAACCTACTCTCGATCCAGAACTTTTTACTAATTACAGGCCCATTTCCAAACTCCCATTCCTCTCCAAATTTCTGGAAAAAGTAGTTGCTGCCCACCTCCAGGACCACCTCAAATACAACAACCTCTTTGAAACCTTTCAGTCTGGTTTCCGCTCCGCCCACAGCACAAAAACAGCTCTGCTTAGAGTCACAAATGACCTACGGATGGCAGCAGATG